>JAQFWZ010000226.1:176223-202388 GCA_027789725.1 Dendropsophus ebraccatus | reverse complement strand
ACAAAGTATTAAAATGAAAATCGCCGATCTAGAGATAGAGCGAGAAGGAACAACATCAAATTTAGAGGCACTCCCAGAGAGTGTGGTAAATACAGACTAAAAAAACTACGTACAAGAATACGTAATGCTGCTTCTAACCGAGTGCTCCGGGCTACAGATATGCTATTTGACAGAATTCATCGCATTCCAAACAAATTTTCTCCCAGATGATGCCCTAGGATGTCTTAGCAAGGTTTCTTTTTTATCACATAAAAGATCTCTGAATTTCGCTTCAAGGACGCTCCAGACCTTCCTGAACGATTCAAAAATTGCGTTATTCCGGGACTTACTGCAGATACTTTACAGCGTAGACAAATTTATTACCATCACAAAAGCCCTCAGAGAGAATAAATAATATGCCGTTGGGGCTTTCCGTTCCAACTTCTCTGTGTTAAAATTGGAAAACTTTTAATCATTAAGAATTTAGAGAAGGCATGGCAATGCTGAACAGAGGAATTTGCAGTGAAAGAATAAATCAACGTCCCAAACCACGCATGTCCTCCAGAATTGGAGAAAGTATTGGTCGCTGATAAGCATTTTGCAGGAAACTTTGAGTTCATCCTTGACCTTGTTCTAATGACTATGTTCAAGAAGTTGATTCAAGATCCCTTTCAGTGGACTAACCCCACTAACAAGAGTATTCTGCTACATTTGGCAGAGTTATTTGTTTTTTGTTCTGTTTTTCTGCTTGATTGTTTATATATCTCTAATGTCTTTTTTTGTGTGAGCCGAATTGCGTGGAATCCGAGAAATTTTTCAAGTGCATCTATGATAAGTATCAGGCTGTTTATTGCGTATCTATGTGTATAAGTATGGTTGTTAGTTCATGTCTTTGAATTTATGCTTAATACCCCTATTAAGAGATCTCAACTTTGGAGGAAATCATAAGGTGCTAGATGCGATGTTGTCGCTATTCAGTAGACCACTTAGTGAAAAAGATAATCAAGAATTCAAAACAAAAATTTTTCCCCAACATCTTCTTTCAAACTTTAAGTCTAAATCTAAGAGGTATATTTAGAGCTATCAAAAATAATATAGCATTTAACTGATTAAAACTATTAGCGACCCTAACGTCGTATATCTTGTTGATAGCTAACTTAAAATGTATTATATACCATTCTTTCATCTATGCCCTTGTTAAGACAAGAGTAAATTTCTTAACAAAATGGTTTAAATTAGCCACAAACAACAACAAAGGATATCTCTTACTGTTAGGTTGCTTTCAATGTAACCCTGATATGAATTGGAACTCACAGCTTTCCTGATAGAAGGAAAACTCTGTTTAACAGAACGTTTTATTAATAATATCTATAATGACATATGGAGAGTTAATCACGGCTCAGAAAGAGACTATTCTTTTATTCTGTACGTATAATAGCTTAGTCGAGAAAGATCTATTTTTTGGTCAGATAAGAATCTGCTATTCAGGTTGATTCTGTTCTATTGGTCAGTAGATAGTTGACAGACCTGCCCCTATTATCTATCTATCAAAGAAAAAATCAATACCTATCCACATATCTATGGAGAGCAAATACATTTATTTTAAATCACACCTATATGGCAATGAGTGGAAAAATATCTCCAAGAGTATTTTCAAATTAAACACAAGAGAAGATACACATATAATTCCCTTGGGAATGCACCAACGCATCATCAGGGGAGAATTTTATCCAAATAGGTATTAAGGCCAAAAAATCAAGAATAAGAAAGGATGATATTCTAAAAAAAATACATGACATACTGAAATATTAAATAAAACGCAACCATCTGCCTTACCTTAGAATATGAGATAAGAACCTTAAGAGATCAATTAAGCACATTTCTTTTTGCAGAGTAATAGAAAAAAAAGCATAGAAAACGGCGCTAATTATTAAATTTTAATAATAAATCAAGCAAACTTTTGGCCTACAGGTTAAAAAACAACAACATAAAAGATAAAATCCCCTTCCTGTGGAGAATAAAGTAAATCGGGAAAGTTTTTTGGCCCCACAATGATATAGCTAACGAATTTATGGAATATTATAAACTTTATAACTAAGAAGACCCCAAAATCATACAACCTACTATAACCTCCATAAATGAATTTTTAAACAAAGTATCCCTCCAAAAATATCCCAAGAACAATTAGATATCCTAACCCACTCTATCCTGGAACGAGAAATCAAACAAGCTATCTCCTCTTTGCCTCTAAATAAATCCCCTGGCCAAGATGGCTATCCAATGATATTATAAACGATTTTATAGAGATTTTAACCCCCCATCCTGGACCCCTTTTTTCCAAAATTGTATGAGTACTGGGTCTTTTCCTGAAGAAAATCTTCAGCTATACATTGTTTACTCTAGCCCAACAGGCAAAGACCCAGACTCCCCTCCCAATTTAGGCCTAATCTCATTATTGAATTGTGATCTAAAAATTTTACGCAAAAATGTGGGCCTCTAGATTAATAAAAATCAGTCATTGCTGTTTGGAGGATCAAGTATATTCGTACAAAGGAGACATTCTGCACCTAAGGGTATTGAATATATTATACCCTATGTTGAATATAGAAGATGTCGGCAGTTTTCTTGGCCGCTAGATGCCGAGAAGGCCTTTGACGAATTACTGCATAACCTTCTCGCTCTAGGTGCTATGGGGGTTTTATGGTCCCATTTTAAATGGCTATTCCCGCTCTGTATGTCAATCCATCTGCAAACGTATTTGTAATGGTTTCTTTTATCAGATGCCTTTCCACTCTCAATGGAACCGTCAGGGTTGTCCGTATCCCCTACTATTTTCTCTTGTCCAATAGAACCTTTGCCCAAATGTTAAGATCCCATCAAAAAATTGATGTAATTAAAATAGGGGCTGACTCTCACTTGATTTCTCTAATTCAGATGACATCATTCTTACATGGCCACCCTCTCACATCACTAACAATGGTGATGACACACTCAGTGATTTGGCTCAGTGGTCTTACTTTCTTTAAATCAATCAAAATCTCAGGCACATCCCAATTAATACCCTAAAGAAGACATTGATAGACTCCGCACTAAATTTCCCTTTGGATTGCACTCACTTCGATAAATTATTTGGGATACAATACCTAGCTCTTCTAAAATTAACCTACAAACTAAATTTCATTCACTTTTATCAAAAAAATGAAAGAAGATTCACCTAATTTTACTAATTGAGGCCCTCCTGGTTTGGGTAGGAGTTGCTCCTACAAAATGCCCCTCCTTCCAAGCTATTTTTATCTCTTTAGGAATGTCCCTATCACTTTACCTACTTCCTTCTTTTCCAAAATTGATCCCATATTATCAAATACATTTGGTCTGGTAAACAACCGAGGATTGCATATAATATTATGTCTAAACATAAATCTGTTGGCGCCCTAGGGGTACCTGACTCTAACAGGTACCACAAGCAACTCTATTTCCATCAATTAAAATGGATACATACACTTGATCACCACATTGGTAAAGATTGAAAAATTTTTTATGATGACATTGAAACTGCAATTATTTATCTATTTACATTTTTGGAAAATCCCTACAACAAACATTTACACTAGTACCTATGCCACTATATATAATTGGAATTGGCTCATAATTTTCATATATTGAAGTCCAATAAATTACATTACAACACGCTCCTCTTGAGTATATTAAGCTAATGCCATTCAAGACCTTGACCTGTGCTGTTGGTCAGAAAAGGGTATAGATACAGTGGACAAGATCTTTCCAATTTTCAAATTATTGATTTTTCCACATGCTGAAACAGATTCGTTTGAGAGAAAGGGAAATTTTCATATTACGTTAAAAATTTCTTGGAAAACATAACTACGACGACCTATTGGTGTTGTCCATCATTATTTATCCATATTAAAAAATACCTCGTTGGCCTGAGGCCCTATATATAATTATTGTGTAACTACATGGAATTCCAAAATGATAACCACTCTCTACATGGGGAAAGGAACTGGCTACTATACTCCTTAACAATGGACTGGGTCATATCTTCAACTTGGCAGTGCGTAAAAAGCGTTACTCATGTTGAAGCTATCACAAAAACGTTGCTGTATTGGTACTATAACCCCTGTGAAAATAAGTAAATGTACCCCAATAATTCTGACTATGTGGCGGAACTGTGGGTGTGTAGGTGAGCCTTGTCTCATCTCTATGGTATTGCCCATAATATCAGTAGATTTTGGAGAGATGTATTGATCTTTTAATCAAAATTGTTGGTCTGATGTGTTTTTATACGCCTCAATTGGTATTGCTTATGATAGTATCTTACTTAACATCATTAATGAGAGTTTATAACATGCAAATTAACTGGTCATAGCCAAACTAGTTCTCACCAGATACTGAGAACTACTACATGCCCCTTATAGTAGAAGTTAAACAGTAATGAAACTGGCTACTCATATGAAGAATATTAGCAATTGGTTCGAACACTCTCCCAAGTTTTTCACAAAAACTGGGATTATGGAGAAGAAGGTTTTATGAACCGACTTTGTATATCTTACTATCGCCGTCATTAGTGATATAACCTGGCTTTTGACTATTTTATATGTTCTCAAGTATTTACACAAATATATCTTATGTTTCCTCAAATATTTTTTCTTTTCATATTCAGATCCTCCACGCAACTCTGCTTTTTTTAAATCTTAATTTGAATTTGATTTGACCTTAGACCTGAAATATCTGCTCTGTTCTTTTCTTTGACTAGTTGCACTAGTTTGGTTTCTTGTTTCTCTTTATGTTATGTGGTTTTTGAGTGTTGTGTGTTTTGACATATAATTTTCTGGAAGCCTGGGTTTTCCGAAATATTGGAATTGTTTTATTTGCTCAATGTTATGTCTTTGCTTATGTTAAAAAACTTTCTTAAAACATTCAATAAAAACATTGTACGAGAAAATCAACTGGCGTCTCTAATTCAATTGTGTGGAGCGCATATCAGGTGGGTTTTCTCTGCCGGCTTAAGAGATACACGTGAAACTAAAGCCGATCCTGGGTGCCTAGGGTGCCTGTCATCCAATCCGCACTGAATTTCATTTCTAGCACATAGCCAAAAAATCGCCCCATTGACTTACATTGGAGTGCAGAAAAGGTCATTTTTTCTCGGTCCCTTTAAGAGGTAGGAGTTAAACAAGCTTAGGTCTGCGGTGCCCAGGGGGGACCCCATCCAGCCCGCACTGAGTTTCATTCCTACCACCTTAGGAAAAAAAGTCATTATTTTGAGGCTTAGAAGTCATTTCTGCAATTCCCATAGAAAATCAATGGCGTCTCTATTCAATTGTGTGGAGCGCATATCAGGTGGGATTTTCTCTGCCGGCTTAAGAGATACACGTGAAACTAAAGCCGATCCTGGGTGCCTAGGGTGCCTGTCATCCAATCCGCACTGAATTTCATTTCTAGCACATAGCCAAAAAATCGCCCCATTGACTTACATTGGAGTGCAGAAAAGGTCATTTTTTCTCGGTCCCTTTAAGAGGTAGGAGTTAAACAAGCTTAGGTCTGCGGTGCCCAGGGGGGACCCCATCCAGCCCGCACTGAGTTTCATTCCTACCACCTTAGGAAAAAAAGTCATTATTTTGAGGCTTAGAAGTCATTTCTGCAATTCCCATAGAAAATCAACGGCGTCTCTATTCAATTGTGTGGAGCGCATATCAGGTGGGTTTCTCTGCCGGCTTAAGAGATACACGTGAAACTAAAGCCGATCCTGGGTGCCTAGGGTGCCTGTCATCCAATCCGCACTGAATTTCATTTCTAGCACATAGCCAAAAAATCGCCCCATTGACTTACATTGGAGTGCAGAAAAGGTCATTTTTTCTCGGTCCCTTTAAGAGGTAGGAGTTAAACAAGCTTAGGTCTGCGGTGCCCAGGGGGGACCCCATCCAGCCCGCACTGAGTTTCATTCCTACCACCTTAGGAAAAAAAGTCATTATTTTGAGGCTTAGAAGTCATTTCTGCAATTCCCATAGAAAATCAATGGCGTCTCTATTCAATTGTGTGGAGCGCATATCAGGTGGATTTTCTCTGCCGGCTTAAGAGATACACGTGAAACTAAAGCCGATCCTGGGTGCCTAGGGTGCCTGTCATCCAATCCGCACTGAATTTCATTTCTAGCACATAGCCAAAAAATCGCCCCATTGACTTACATTGGAGTGCAGAAAATGTCATTTTTTCTCGGTCCCTTTAAGAGGTAGGAGTTAAACAAGCTTAGGTCTGCGGTGCCCAAGGGGAACCCCATCCAGCCCGCACTGAGTTTCATTCCTACCACCTTAGGAAAAAAAGTCATTATTTTGAGGCTTAGAAGTCATTTCTGCAATTCCCATAGAAAATCAACGGCGTCTCTAATTCAATTGTGTGGAGCGCATATCAGGTGGGTTTTCTCTGCCGGCTTAAGAGATACACGTGAAACTAAAGCCGATCCTGGGTGCCTAGGGTGCCTGTCATCCAATCCGCACTGAATTTCATTTCTAGCACATAGCCAAAAAATCGCCCCATTGACTTACATTGGAGTGCAGAAAAGGTCATTTTTTCTCGGTCCCTTTAAGAGGTAGGAGTTAAACAAGCTTAGGTCTGCGGTGCCCAGGGGGGACCCCATCCAGCCCACACTGAGTTTCATTCCTACCACCTTAGGAAAAAAAGTCATTATTTTGAGGCTTAGAAGTCATTTCTGCAATTCCCATAGAAAATCAATGGCGTCTCTATTCAATTGTGTGGAGCGCATATCAGGTGGATTTTCTCTGCCGGCTTAAGAGATACACGTGAAACTAAAGCCGATCCTGGGTGCCTAGGGTGCCTGTCATCCAATCCGCACTGAATTTCATTTCTAGCACATAGCCAAAAAATCGCCCCATTGACTTACATTGGAGTGCAGAAAAGGTCATTTTTTCTCGGTCCCTTTAAGAGGTAGGAGTTAAACAAGCTTAGAGTCTGCGGTGCCCAGGGGGGACCCCATCCAGCCCGCACTGAGTTTCATTCCTACCACCTTAGGAAAAAAAGTCATTATTTTGAGGCTTAGAAGTCATTTCTGCAATTCCCATAGAAAATCAACGGCGTCTCTATTCAATTGTGTGGAGCGCATATCAGGTGGGTTTTCTCTGCCGGCTTAAGAGATACACATGAAACTAAAGCCGATCCTGGGTGCCTAGGGTGCCTGTCATCCAATCCGCACTGAATTTCATTTCTAGCACATAGCCAAAAAATCGCCCCATTGACTTACATTGGAGTGCAGAAAAGGTCATTTTTTCTCGGTCCCTTTAAGAGGTAGGAGTTAAACAAGCTTAGGTCTGCGGTGCCCAGGGGGGACCCCATCCAGCCCGCACTGAGTTTCATTCCTACCACCTTAGGAAAAAAAAGTCATTATTTTGAGGCTTAGAAGTCATTTCTGCAATTCCCATAGAAAATCAACGGCGTCTCTATTCAATTGTGTGGAGCGCATATCAGGTGGGTTTTCTCTGCCGGCTTAAGAGATACACATGAAACTAAAGCCGATCCTGGGTGCCTAGGGTGCCTGTCATCCAATCCGCACTGAATTTCATTTCTAGCACATAGCCAAAAAATCGCCCCATTGACTTACATTGGAGTGCAGAAAAGGTCATTTTTTCTCGGTCCCTTTAAGAGGTAGGAGTTAAACAAGCTTAGGTCTGCGGTGCCCAGGGGGACCCCATCCAGCCCGCACTGAGTTTCATTCCTACCACCTTAGGAAAAAAAGTCATTATTTTGAGGCTTAGAAGTCATTTCTGCAATTCCCATAGAAAATCAACGGCGTCTCTAATTCAATTGTGTGGAGCGCATATCAGGTGGGTTTTCTCTGCCGGCTTAAGAGATACACGTGAAACTAAAGCCGATCCTGGGTGCCTAGGGTGCCTGTCATCCAATCCGCACTGAATTTCATTTCTAGCACATAGCCAAAAAATCGCCCCATTGACTTACATTGGAGTGCAGAAAAGGTCATTTTTTCTCGGCCCCTTTAAGAGGTAGGAGTTAAACAAGCTTAGGTCTGCGGTGCCCAGGGGGGACCCCATCCAGCCCGCACTGAGTTTCATTCCTACCACCTTAGGAAAAAAAGTCATTATTTTGAGGCTTAGAAGTCATTTCTGCAATTCCCATAGAAAATCAATGGCGTCTCTATTCAATTGTGTGGAGCGCATATCAGGTGGGTTTTCTCTGCCGCCTTAAGAGATACACGTGAAACTAAAGCCGATCCTGGGTGCCTAGGGTGCCTGTCATCCAATCCGCACTGAATTTCATTTCTAGCACATAGCCAAAAAATCGCCCCATTGACTTACATTGGAGTGCAGAAAAGGTCATTTTTTCTCGGTCCCTTTAAGAGGTAGGAGTTAAACAAGCTTAGGTCTGCGGTGCCCAGGGGGGACCCCATCCAGCCCGCACTGAGTTTCATTCCTACCACCTTAGGAAAAAAAGTCATTATTTTGAGGCTTAGAAGTCATTTCTGCAATTCCCATAGAAAATCAACGGCGTCTCTATTCAATTGTGTGGAGCGCATATCAGGTGGGTTTTCTCTGCCGGCTTAAGAGATACACATGAAACTAAAGCCGATCCTGGGTGCCTAGGGTGCCTGTCATCCAATCCGCACTGAATTTCATTTCTAGCACATAGCCAAAAAATCGCCCCATTGACTTACATTGGAGTGCAGAAAAGGTCATTTTTTCTCGGTCCCTTTAAGAGGTAGGAGTTAAACAAGCTTAGGTCTGCGGTGCCCAGGGGGGACCCCATCCAGCCCGCACTGAGTTTCATTCCTACCACCTTAGGAAAAAAAGTCATTATTTTGAGGCTTAGAAGTCATTTCTGCAATTCCCATAGAAAATCAACGGCGTCTCTATTCAATTGTGTGGAGCGCATATCAGGTGGGTTTTCTCTGCCGGCTTAAGAGATACACGTGAAACTAAAGCCGATCCTGGGTGCCTAGGGTGCCTGTCATCCAATCCGCACTGAATTTCATTTCTAGCACATAGCCAAAAAATCGCCCCATTGACTTACATTGGAGTGCAGAAAAGGTCATTTTTTCTCGGTCCCTTTAAGAGGTAGGAGTTAAACAAGCTTAGGTCTGCGGTGCCCAGGGGGGACCCCATCCAGCCCGCACTGAGTTTCATTCCTACCACCTTAGGAAAAAAAGTCATTATTTTGAGGCTTAGAAGTCATTTCTGCAATTCCCATAGAAAATCAACGGCGTCTCTATTCAATTGTGTGGAGCGCATATCAGGTGGGTTTTCTCTGCCGGCTTAAGAGATACACGTGAAACTAAAGCCGATCCTGGGTGCCTAGGGTGCCTGTCATCCAATCCGCACTGAATTTCATTTCTAGCACATAGCCAAAAAATCGCCCCATTGACTTACATTGGAGTGCAGAAAAGGTCATTTTTTCTCGGTCCCTTTAAGAGGTAGGAGTTAAACAAGCTTAGGTCTGCGGTGCCCAGGGGGGACCCCATCCAGCCCGCACTGAGTTTCATTCCTACCACCTTAGGAAAAAAAGTCATTATTTTGAGGCTTAGAAGTCATTTCTGCAATTCCCATAGAAAATCAATGGCGTCTCTATTCAATTGTGTGGAGCGCATATCAGGTGGGATTTTCTCTGCCGGCTTAAGAGATACACGTGAAACTAAAGCCGATCCTGGGTGCCTAGGGTGCCTGTCATCCAATCCGCACTGAATTTCATTTCTAGCACATAGCCAAAAAATCGCCCCATTGACTTACATTGGAGTGCAGAAAAGGTCATTTTTTCTCGGTCCCTTTAAGAGGTAGGAGTTAAACAAGCTTAGGTCTGCGGTGCCCAGGGGGGACCCCATCCAGCCCGCACTGAGTTTCATTCCTACCACCTTAGGAAAAAAAGTCATTATTTTGAGGCTTAGAAGTCATTTCTGCAATTCCCATAGAAAATCAACGGCGTCTCTATTCAATTGTGTGGAGCGCATATCAGGTGGGTTTTCTCTGCCGGCTTAAGAGATACACGTGAAACTAAAGCCGATCCTGGGTGCCTAGGGTGCCTGTCATCCAATCCGCACTGAATTTCATTTCTAGCACATAGCCAAAAAATCGCCCCATTGACTTACATTGGAGTGCAGAAAAGGTCATTTTTTCTCGGTCCCTTTAAGAGGTAGGAGTTAAACAAGCTTAGGTCTGCGGTGCCCAGGGGGGACCCCATCCAGCCCGCACTGAGTTTCATTCCTACCACCTTAGGAAAAAAAGTCATTATTTTGAGGCTTAGAAGTCATTTCTGCAATTCCCATAGAAAATCAACGGCGTCTCTATTCAATTGTGTGGAGCGCATATCAGGTGGGTTTTCTCTGCCGGCTTAAGAGATACACGTGAAACTAAAGCCGATCCTGGGTGCCTAGGGTGCCTGTCATCCAATCCGCACTGAATTTCATTTCTAGCACATAGCCAAAAAATCGCCCCATTGACTTACATTGGAGTGCAGAAAAGGTCATTTTTTCTCGGTCCCTTTAAGAGGTAGGAGTTAAACAAGCTTAGGTCTGCGGTGCCCAGGGGGGACCCCATCCAGCCCGCACTGAGTTTCATTCCTACCACCTTAGGAAAAAAAGTCATTATTTTGAGGCTTAGAAGTCATTTCTGCAATTCCCATAGAAAATCAACGGCGGGGCGTGGCTTGGCACGCTGATGACAAGACGTGTCTAGACCGAGCTCCGTCACCGGCCTCAGCATAAAGAAGATTTAAAGCAGATATGCCGGAAACAAAGAGACAAGACAAGAAGGGGAAGATGAAGGAACCTACCGAGACTAAATTGACCCAGGATCTGAAGGGATCCGAGAAGAAGAAAGCAGGTCTGGTGGCAAAGATCAGCGGCGGCCTTGCAGGGAAGAGCACGGCGGCCATCTTAGATGCTCCGAGCAGAGACAAAGAAGATCTTCAGAAGGTGAGCACGCAGCAGCCGACTATAGGAGAGGAGCGAGTAAGGAGCGGGGAGTTTATCACACCTCACCAGATTCAGGGAGGCCCAGCAGCTGTTCGGAAAGAGATGTCGGGACAGCGGGAAGCGGCCGCTCCGGAAATAGAGGCGGCAGCCATCTTGGATGATGAAAAGAGAGGTGAAACTGCTGTAAATACCTCTCATGTAACATTGGGGGATAGTCTCCCTATAATTGGGAAAGAGAGAGATTTAAAACTGCCTATACATGAGAAAGATTCTGATTTAGGGGCAAAGCCTAAATTGGGTTCAGTCCCGATTAGAGTGAGCGCCCAGATGACTGGTCAAAAACATAAGCCCCCTAAAAATGAGAGGGTCTCCATAACTATACAAGAGGGGTCTCCTTTTAAACAGAGTTACAAACCAACCCAACATAAAAGAGGTCCGCAAGACTCGGAAGTTTCCGAGGAATACCTTACACCAAATGACTCTGGTGATGAGTCCTCTCCCCCAAACAAAAAGAAGCTTTTGAAGACACCTAGCAAACTAAACTTAAATAAATCTTTTTATGAGCAGGAGATATCTTCATCAGAAGAGTCCTCAGAAACCTCTATGGACTCGGTGATATTTAATACGGATGTAAAAGTACCGACTTCTACCACAGATTCAGAAAAAGATTTACAAATGCTCCAAGGACATCCAGAGCTACAGGCTTTGCTGAATTTACTCCCATCAAAACAAGATTTAAACAATTTGGCAAAGGATCTGAAAGCATCGTGGCGTAAAGACTTGGCAGTGGTTAAAAATAAAGTCACAACACTGGAAAAGAAAACAATGACATTAGAGAAATCTCAATCAAAACAGGAAGAAAAAATGAATGAGTTAATTTATACCACTGAAACTCTTAAAATATCACAAAAAATGCTAATTTCTAGGCTTGATGATGTAGAGAATAGAAGCCGTAGGAATAATATAAGAATAAGGGGACTTCCGGAAGATGTCAAATCGGCTGATTTATATAGTACGGCAACAAATTTGTTCAATAAAATACTGGGCAAACCACTGGACACTCAAATTGAAATAGACAGAGTCCATAGAGCTCTAAGACCTAAGGGGAATGACCCGAATAGACCCAGGGATATTATTTGTAGGATACATTTCTACGCTCAAAAAGAAGAGATCATGAGAAAATCAAGAGAAATGCGTGACCTGGACTTTAGAGGAGCTAAAATTCAATTATTTACAGATCTCTCATTGCTTACTCTCAGGCAGAGAGCGACATTGAGACCCCTCATTCAAAAACTTCAGGAAAAGAATATTCCATATAAATGGGGTTACCCGTTTTCATTAGTTGTAAGATTTGAAGGAAAGACTTGGACTCTGAGAGAACCAAAAGACCTCCCTGTATTTTTGACAGCCCTAAACTTGTCCAATTTGTATCTAAATGAGTGGTGTGACTTACACGAAACAATGGTGCTACCACCGCCAAGCTATACAACAAGTCCTGGAGGTAGCGAGCAGAACCCAGATGGAAGTCCTAGCCCAAGCCCATTACCACAAAGAGAGAAGAGGAATACAAGAAGACGTTAACAAAGATATGTCGAAAGTATTGTATATAACAAATCTGTATCGTTGAATGTTTTTGGGGTTGGTTTATTATCAGGTTAGATTTTCATTACTAACGGTGATAAAGTTTAGTTTGGAATAAGGTAATAGCTTAAATTAATAGATATATAAGCTATAATTTATAGAAAGTAATAGTTATTGAGAACTGATATACAGCCAAGATAAGGTACTTTTGAGGTATATTTCATTAGGTGTATAGAATAATAGATTTGCATGATAGTATATTCTCTACAATTGTCTAGCGAATTTATACGTTACTTCCTTTAGCATAGTTAGATAGTTTAGGATTATCTTCGAGGAAATTTTAAGACTTAGTAACAAAATATGGGTAATATATGTGTAAGTATGTATATATACATATTTGTTCATATAAGTATAAGTATACTTATATATAGCAATTTCAAGATTACAGTTGTGTCTCCCCTTAAAACTGCTATCAGTAACTTTTCCGGTATATAATTTTTAAATTAGAGAACTATAGGCCGGGACAGATTATGGTTGGTATTAATAGTTCACCAGCGTTCCAACTCATACTCCCGATAGATTGTCTTGTTCGCAAGACTAAGTGACAATTGTCACAAATAGTGAAGTGCGTCTAGTGACGCTTTTTTCTTTTTGTTGTTCTTTTGTGGTTTTTATTTTCTCTTTGTTTTTTGTTTGTGTTTTTTTTTTTTTTTTTTTTTTTTTTTCTTCTTTTACCCTATTTATACGGTTGGATTCGCTTATAGGCTCTTGTCTGCGTAGAGATCATAGTTTTAGAGGTTGGATAAACTTTTATCTCTCAGCTACTGCTATATACTGTGGCCACTTGATTTGAGATACACCTGTTTGAAAAATGTCGAATATCATACTTACCTCATTGAATGTCAACGGATTTAATATTCCGGAGAAACGATCAAATGTTTTGTATTCTTTGCATAAAAAGAATTCATATATAATTATGCTACAAGAAACACATTTCAGAGCGGATAAAATCCCAGACTTAAAAAAAAATAGATACTTTCCAACTTGGTGCCATGCCGCGTCGACAGATAAAAAAACTAAAGGGGTTTCGATAGGATTCCATAAATTGCTACCACATAAAATAATTGATGTTAAGGCAGATATACATGCGAGATTTATCTTTGTCAATTGTTTGATTGCGGAAGAGATGATAACGTTGGCAAATATATATGCCCCAAATCAGGATCAGGGTAGATTTTTTCAAAGAACTTTACAAGACCTTCAAGCATTCGCCAAAGGGAAGATAGTATTAGGAGGTGATTTTAATGTGCCAATAAATCCATCTATAGATACCTCGACGGGTAAATCAAAACTTCCCCACAAAATGATCAAAAAGATACTAGATGCTTTGAGAGAGCTTAGATTAGTTGATTCATGGAGAATTTCTAATCCGCTTGAGAAAGATTATACATTTTTCTCATCTCCAACAAACTCCTATAGCAGATTGGACTATATTTATATTTCACAGACACTACTGGATGCATTAAAAGATGCGAATATTGGCAGTATGATAATGTCTGATCATGCACCTGTCTTTACAACTTTGATCCTTCTCCCTAAGAAAAAACTAGCTACGATGTGGAGACTCAATGAAGCACTTTTAGATGACATAGCATGTATCTCAGAATTAAAAACCTCTTTTGAAATTTTTGAAAAAGCACATGAAAATGATCCGACAGCAGATATATACAAATGGGAAGCGTTTAAGGCCTCAATGAGAGGTACCCTAATTTCACATGGATCAAGAATAAAAAAGGACAAAGCGAAAAATCTTAATGATCTTTTGGATAAATTACATGTTTTAGAGGGAGCTCATAAAAAATCATTATCAAAAGATATCTGGGCTGAATTGAAAGAGGTAAGGTGCAAGATCAAAGATATCATTCATAGCCAATATAAAAAAACGGTCCAGATCTGTGGGAGGAGCTTTTATTTATGGAGCAATAGGCCTAGTAAATTCCTGGCAAATGCCCTGAAAAATAAGCAATCATCAAATATCATATCAGCTATCAAGAATTCAAAGGGTAATATAACATACAAAACAAGCGAGATCTCAGACACATTTAAAACATTTTATGATAAATTATATCAATTGCCAAAGAATAACTCTCGAGAAGAAGCTGACTCATTAACAGATTACATATACAAAACTAGACTTCCTGAAATTTCCGTGGAAGAAAGAGACCAATTAGAAAAGGATTTTACGCTATCTGAGATAAAAGAAATCATTAGGAATCTGCCGAACGGAAAATGCCCTGGACCCGATGGCTTCACAGCCAAATTTTATAAAATGTTCATAGATACTGTATCCCCTTATTTAGTTAAGACTTTTAATGCGATTTCAGATATACAAAAATTTGATCCACCTTTCTTAGAAGCATATATCACTGTTATTTTAAAAGAAGGCAAAGATCCCCATGCATGCAATAATTATAGGCCCATATCTCTTTTGAATTTGGATGCAAAAATTTATTCAAAGGCTATTGCTAATAGACTGTCGGAACTCGTGGAGCCTCTGATTGACCCAGATCAAGTTGGATTTATTCGGAATAGAGAGGCGAGAGACAACACATTGAGGGCATTTGCGTTAGCAAATTATGCACATAAATCTAAACTGGGCTCTGTGTTCCTCGCCTTAGACGCCGAAAAGGCGTTCGACAGGGTCGATTGGAGGTTCCTCGAGTCCACATTGAAACAAATTGGCATTGGACCCAATATGTTAGCTAAAATCATGGCTCTCTATAGCAATCCTTCAGCTAAATTAAAAATTAATGGAACGCTCTCCCGCCCAATTAATATCAAGAATGGAACACGACAGGGATGCCCACTTTCTCCGATACTGTACATATTATGCATGGAACATCTGCTAAATGCGATTCGTACTAATCCTGATATTAAAGGCATTCGTATAGGTAAAAAACATCATTTATGTTCGGCTTATGCCGATGATTTGCTTTTATTTATAACACAACCACATATCTCGTTACCATCGCTTTTGGCTACCATTAAAGAATTCGCGCTCCATAGCAATTATAAGCTGAATCTAAATAAAAGTGAAGCACTTACGATTGCTATACCGGAAGAGACTAGGAAACACTTAGAATCCAACTTCCCTTTCAATTGGAAAACAATCTCATTGAGTTACCTGGGGACTCAGATTTCGACCTTGCCGGAGATTATAATTAGAGAAAATTTTGATGCACTAATGAAAAAAATAAAAACTGATTTACTGAAATGGGAGAAAAAGGAATTTTCGTGGATTGGCAGGATTAACATCTTAAAAATGAACGTGATACCAAGATTACTCTATTTATTTCAAGCGGTGCCAATAACATTGAAACAGCCTTATCTCGCTAGAATGAATGCAACTTTGATGAAATTTGTTTGGGCAAACAAACCGGCTCGTATAGCAGCAAAAACTTTAATTAGACCAAAATTAGAAGGGGGACTTGCTCTCCCAAGTTGCACTGCATATTACCAAGCAGCTATTTTAAATAGAGTATTGGACACCTTCAAAAATAGGAGAGATAAATTATGGGTTCAATTAGAGGCCTCTATAACAAATTTCGATCCTGCGGCCATCCTTTGGACCCCAAGAAATATCTTGAAAGATATTACATCGGTTACATCTTCTCCGATTAGTGCATCGATTGCTTCTTTAGTAAATTCCCCTAAACAACTCTCATCGGAACAATTTCGACCTGATGGACCTCTGATTCCTTTATGTAGGAATTATAGGTTCATCCCAGCTTTATATACTAAGGATTTCTTAGGTATACCTATGGAAGCGGGAATTACATTTCACTCTCTTTTAAATAAAAGAGGGGTAAAACAACTGGAAGATCTCCCCTTTATTGAGGCTAGAGAGTCTCTTCCGAGGGAGCTAGTTGAGGAGCAATATACTAACTTATTGTCGTTTTATGATAGACAGAAAAATATTTTAAGATTAAATAGAGATCTTCTCCCCTTTGAAGAGTTATGTATTTCAAAAGTGGAGACGACAAAAGCGATTTCAGTAATATATAGATTGTTGGTCTCAAAGCATGAGAATATATGCCCAGATTACATTAGAGGATGGGAAAAAGAATTAGACCTTACATTTACCCCTGAAGAAATTTCTCTATCTGTCTACATGGCTCAGAAAACCTCAATTTCATGTAAGATTCAGGAGAGAAATTTCAAAATTCTAGCAAGATGGTACCTTGTCCCTGCCAAATTGGCGTTAATGTACCCCCAACGTAGTGATATATGCTGGAGATGTGAAAAGAGTAAAGGCACAATGGGCCATATATGGTGGGGATGTTTACCTATCAAGAGATTTTGGTCTGAGATAATTGAAATCATAAATAATATTGAGAATACACAGATTCAAAATAATCCGAAACAGACGTTATTGTCCATGATTACAGGGCAAACACATTGTATCAGGAAATCATTAGTAGGCTTTCTTCTTACAGCGGCCAGAGCGATCATTGCAAGAAAATGGGGCTCTAAGGCGATTCCTACTATTGCAGAATGGTTGGACGAAGTAGATGCAGTATATAGGTTAGAAGAACTAGTGGCTGAAGAATTGGATACAGATAAGAAATTTTGTAGGAAGTGGCTTAATTGGACCCATTTTAGAGAATCAGAGTTATATAAATCATTGCAAAGTGTGGTATAGATGACAAAATTTTATGTGCTGAATAGAGGAATCTTATAATGGGCGATAAATAAATATAATGAAGCTAATGTGATGAGTATTGAGACAGCTTTACGTTTTATCGTAAGTAAGTATTCATGCAGACAACGACCTTTGAAATAAATATTAATAAAGATTTATAATAAATATAACCGTATTCTCTCCCTTTTCCCCTCTTTTGTTTGTTATGTTAAAAAAAAAAAAAAAAAAATTGTGTTTGGTTGTTACTGTATGTGTAATTTAGATATGGCGTAAATGATATTTACCTATGGGGTGTGTATAAATGAGACTTATTTCGCCATGGTAATTATTGTGAGTTTTTGTCTTTTTGGTTTTAATAAAACTTAAATTTGTAAGAAAATCAACGGCGTCTCTATTCAATTGTGTGGAGCGCATATCAGGTGGGTTTTCTCTGCCGGCTTAAGAGATACACGTGAAACTAAAGCCGATCCTGGGTGCCTAGGGTGCCTGTCATCCAATCCGCACTGAATTTCATTTCTAGCACATAGCCAAAAAATCGCCCCATTGACTTACATTGGAGTGCAGAAAAGGTCATTTTTTCTCGGTCCCTTTAAGAGGTAGGAGTTAAACAAGCTTAGGTCTGCGGTGCCCAGGGGGGACCCCATCCAGCCCGCACTGAGTTTCATTCCTACCACCTTAGGAAAAAAAGTCATTATTTTGAGGCTTAGAAGTCATTTCTGCAATTCCCATAGAAAATCAACGGCGTCTCTAATTCAATTGTGTGGAGCGCATATCAGGTGGGTTTTCTCTGCCGGCTTAAGAGATACACGTGAAACTAAAGCCGATCCTGGGTGCCTAGGGTGCCTGTCATCCAATCCGCACTCAATTTCATTTCTAGCACATAGCCAAAAAATCGCCCCATTGACTTACATTGGAGTGCAGAAAAGGTCATTTTTTCTCGGTCCCTTTAAGAGGTAGGAGTTAAACAAGCTTAGGTCTGCGGTGCCCAGGGGGGACCCCATCCAGCCCGCACTGAGTTTCATTCCTACCACCTTAGGAAAAAAAGTCATTATTTTGAGGCTTAGAAGTCATTTCTGCAATTCCCATAGAAAATCAACGGCGTCTCTATTCAATTGTGTGGAGCGCATATCAGGTGGGTTTTCTCTGCCGGCTTAAGAGATACACGTGAAACTAAAGCCGATCCTGGGTGCCTAGGGTGCCTGTCATCCAATCCGCACTGAATTTCATTTCTAGCACATAGCCAAAAAATCGCCCCATTGACTTACATTGGAGTGCAGAAAAGGTCATTTTTTCTCGGTCCCTTTAAGAGGTAGGAGTTAAACAAGCTTAGGTCTGCGGTGCCCAGGGGGGACCCCATCCAGCCCGCACTGAGTTTCATTCCTACCACCTTAGGAAAAAAAGTCATTATTTTGAGGCTTAGAAGTCATTTCTGCAATTCCCATAGAAAATCAACGGCGTCTCTAATTCAATTGTGTGGAGCGCATATCAGGTGGGTTTTCTCTGCCGGCTTAAGAGATACACGTGAAACTAAAGCCGATCCTGGGTGCCTAGGGTGCCTGTCATCCAATCCGCACTGAATTTCATTTCTAGCACATAGCCAAAAAATCGCCCCATTGACTTACATTGGAGTGCAGAAAAGGTCATTTTTTCTCGGTCCCTTTAAGAGGTAGGAGTTAAACAAGCTTAGGTCTGCGGTGCCCAGGGGGGACCCCATCCAGCCCGCACTGAGTTTCATTCCTACCACCTTAGGAAAAAAAGTCATTATTTTGAGGCTTAGAAGTCATTTCTGCAATTCCCATAGAAAATCAACGGCGTCTCTATTCAATTGTGTGGAGCGCATATCAGGTGGGTTTTCTCTGCCGGCTTAAGAGATACACGTGAAACTAAAGCCGATCCTGGGTGCCTAGGGTGCCTGTCATCCAATCCGCACTGAATTTCATTTCTAGCACATAGCCAAAAAATCGCCCCATTGACTTACATTGGAGTGCAGAAAAGGTCATTTTTTCTCGGTCCCTTTAAGAGGTAGGAGTTAAACAAGCTTAGGTCTGCGGTGCCCAGGGGGGACCCCATCCAGCCCGCACTGAGTTTCATTCCTACCACCTTAGGAAAAAAAGTCATTATTTTGAGGCTTAGAAGTCATTTCTGCAATTCCCATAGAAAATCAACGGCGTCTCTAATTCAATTGTGTGGAGCGCATATCAGGTGGGTTTTCTCTGCCGGCTTAAGAGATACACGTGAAACTAAAGCCGATCCTGGGTGCCTAGGGTGCCTGTCATCCAATCCGCACTGAATTTCATTTCTAGCACATAGCCAAAAAATCGCCCCATTGACTTACATTGGAGTGCAGAAAAGGTCATTTTTTCTCGGTCCCTTTAAGAGGTAGGAGTTAAACAAGCTTAGGTCTGCGGTGCCCAGGGGGGACCCCATCCAGCCCGCACTGAGTTTCATTCCTACCACCTTAGGAAAAAAAGTCATTATTTTGAGGCTTAGAAGTCATTTCTGCAATTCCCATAGAAAATCAACGGCGTCTCTATTCAATTGTGTGGAGCGCATATCAGGTGGGTTTTCTCTGCCGGCTTAAGAGATACACGTGAAACTAAAGCCGATCCTGGGTGCCTAGGGTGCCTGTCATCCAATCCGCACTGAATTTCATTTCTAGCACATAGCCAAAAAATCGCCCCATTGACTTACATTGGAGTGCAGAAAAGGTCATTTTTTCTCGGTCCCTTTAAGAGGTAGGAGTTAAACAAGCTTAGGTCTGCGGTGCCCAGGGGGGACCCCATCCAGCCCGCACTGAGTTTCATTCCTACCACCTTAGGAAAAAAAGTCATTATTTTGAGGCTTAGAAGTCATTTCTGCAATTCCCATAGAAAATCAACGGCGTCTCTATTCAATTGTGTGGAGCGCATATCAGGTGGGTTTTCTCTGCCGGCTTAAGAGATACACGTGAAACTAAAGCCGATCCTGGGTGCCTAGGGTGCCTGTCATCCAATCCGCACTGAATTTCATTTCTAGCACATAGCCAAAAAATCGCCCCATTGACTTACATTGGAGTGCAGAAAAGGTCATTTTTTCTCGGTCCCTTTAAGAGGTAGGAGTTAAACAAGCTTAGGTCTGCGGTGCCCAGGGGGGACCCCATCCAGCCCGCACTGAGTTTCATTCCTACCACCTTAGGAAAAAAAGTCATTATTTTGAGGCTTAGAAGTCATTTCTGCAATTCCCATAGAAAATCAACGGCGTCTCTAATTCAATTGTGTGGAGCGCATATCAGGTGGGTTTTCTCTGCCGGCTTAAGAGATACACGTGAAACTAAAGCCGATCCTGGGTGCCTAGGGTGCCTGTCATCCAATCCGCACTGAATTTCATTTCTAGCACATAGCCAAAAAATCGCCCCATTGACTTACATTGGAGTGCAGAAAAGGTCATTTTTTCTCGGTCCCTTTAAGAGGTAGGAGTTAAACAAGCTTAGGTCTGCGGTGCCCAGGGGGGACCCCATCCAGCCCGCACTGAGTTTCATTCCTACCACCTTAGGAAAAAAAGTCATTATTTTGAGGCTTAGAAGTCATTTCTGCAATTCCCATAGAAAATCAACTGGCGTCTCTATTCAATTGTGTGGAGCGCATATCAGGTGGGTTTTCTCTGCCGGCTTAAGAGATACACGTGAAACTAAAGCCGATCCTGGGTGCCTAGGGTGCCTGTCATCCAATCCGCACTGAATTTCATTTCTAGCACATAGCCAAAAAATCGCCCCATTGACTTACATTGGAGTGCAGAAAAGGTCATTTTTTCTCGGTCCCTTTAAGAGGTAGGAGTTAAACAAGCTTAGGTCTGCGGTGCCCAGGGGGGACCCCATCCAGCCCGCACTGAGTTTCATTCCTACCACCTTAGGAAAAAAAGTCATTATTTTGAGGCTTAGAAGTCATTTCTGCAATTCCCATAGAAAATCAACGGCGTCTCTAATTCAATTGTGTGGAGCGCATATCAGGTGGGTTTTCTCTGCCGGCTTAAGAGATACACGTGAAACTAAAGCCGATCCTGGGTGCCTAGGGTGCCTGTCATCCAATCCGCACTGAATTTCATTTCTAGCACATAGCCAAAAAATCGCCCCATTGACTTACATTGGAGTGCAGAAAAGGTCATTTTTTCTCGGTCCCTTTAAGAGGTAGGAGTTAAACAAGCTTAGGTCTGCGGTGCCCAGGGGGGACCCCATCCAGCCCGCACTGAGTTTCATTCCTACCACCTTAGGAAAAAAAGTCATTATTTTGAGGCTTAGAAGTCATTTCTGCAATTCCCATAGAAAATCAACGGCGTCTCTAATTCAATTGTGTGGAGCGCATATCAGGTGGGTTTTCTCTGCCGGCTTAAGAGATACACGTGAAACTAAAGCCGATCCTGGGTGCCTAGGGTGCCTGTCATCCAATCCGCACTGAATTTCATTTCTAGCACATAGCCAAAAAATCGCCCCATTGACTTACATTGGAGTGCAGAAAAGGTCATTTTTTCTCGGTCCCTTTAAGAGGTAGGAGTTAAACAAGCTTAGGTCTGCGGTGCCCAGGGGGGACCCCATCCAGCCCGCACTGAGTTTCATTCCTACCACCTTAGGAAAAAAAGTCATTATTTTGAGGCTTAGAAGTCATTTCTGCAATTCCCATAGAAAATCAACGGCGTCTCTATTCAATTGTGTGGAGCGCATATCAGGTGGGTTTTCTCTGCCGGCTTAAGAGATACACGTGAAACTAAAGCCGATCCTGGGTGCCTAGGGTGCCTGTCATCCAATCCGCACTGAATTTCATTTCTAGCACATAGCCAAAAAATCGCCCCATTGACTTACATTGGAGTGCAGAAAAGGTCATTTTTTCTCGGTCCCTTTAAGAGGTAGGAGTTAAACAAGCTTAGGTCTGCGGTGCCCAGGGGGGACCCCATCCAGCCCGCACTGAGTTTCATTCCTACCACCTTAGGAAAAAAAGTCATTATTTTGAGGCTTAGAAGTCATTTCTGCAATTCCCATAGAAAATCAACGGCGTCTCTAATTCAATTGTGTGGAGCGCATATCAGGTGGGTTTTCTCTGCCGGCTTAAGAGATACACGTGAAACTAAAGCCGATCCTGGGTGCCTAGGGTGCCTGTCATCCAATCCGCACTGAATTTCATTTCTAGCACATAGCCAAAAAATCGCCCCATTGACTTACATTGGAGTGCAGAAAAAGGTACATTTTTTCTCGGTCCCTTTAAGAGGTAGGAGTTAAACAAGCTTAGGTCTGCGGTGCCCAGGGGGGACCCCATCCAGCCCACACTGAGTTTCATTCCTACCACCTTAGGAAAAAAAGTCATTATTTTGAGGCTTAGAAGTCATTTCTGCAATTCCCATAGAAAATCAACGGCGTCTCTATTCAATTGTGTGGAGCGCATATCAGGTGGGTTTTCTCTGCCGGCTTAAGAGATACACGTGAAACTAAAGCCGATCCTGGGTGCCTAGGGTGCCTGTCATCCAATCCGCACTGAATTTCATTTCTAGCACATAGCCAAAAAATCGCCCCATTGACTTACATTGGAGTGCAGAAAAGGTCATTTTTTCTCGGTCCCTTTAAGAGGTAGGAGTTAAACAAGCTTAGGTCTGCGGTGCCCAGGGGGGACCCCATCCAGCCCGCACTGAGTTTCATTCCTACCACCTTAGGAAAAAAAGTCATTATTTTGAGGCTTAGAAGTCATTTCTGCAATTCCCATAGAAAATCAACGGCGTCTCTATTCAATTGTGTGGAGCGCATATCAGGTGGGTTTTCTCTGCCGGCTTAAGAGATACACGTGAAACTAAAGCCGATCCTGGGTGCCTAGGGTGCCTGTCATCCAATCCGCACTGAATTTCATTTCTAGCACATAGCCAAAAAATCGCCCCATTGACTTACATTGGAGTGCAGAAAAGGTCATTTTTTCTCGGTCCCTTTAAGAGGTAGGAGTTAAACAAGCTTAGGTCTGCGGTGCCCAGGGGGGACCCCATCCAGCCCGCACTGAGTTTCATTCCTACCACCTTAGGAAAAAAAGTCATTATTTTGAGGCTTAGAAGTCATTTCTGCAATTCCCATAGAAAATCAACGGCGTCTCTATTCAATTGTGTGGAGCGCATATCAGGTGGGTTTTCTCTGCCGGCTTAAGAGATACACGTGAAACTAAAGCCGATCCTGGGTGCCTAGGGTGCCTGTCATCCAATCCGCACTGAATTTCATTTCTAGCACATAGCCAAAAAATCGCCCCATTGACTTACATTGGAGTGCAGAAAAGGTCATTTTTTCTCGGTCCCTTTAAGAGGTAGGAGTTAAACAAGCTTAGGTCTGCGGTGCCCAGGGGGGACCCCATCCAGCCCGCACTGAGTTTCATTCCTACCACCTTAGGAAAAAAAGTCATTATTTTGAGGCTTAGAAGTCATTTCTGCAATTCCCATAGAAAATCAACGGCGTCTCTATTCAATTGTGTGGAGCGCATATCAGGTGGGTTTTCTCTGCCGGCTTAAGAGATACACGTGAAACTAAAGCCGATCCTGGGTGCCTAGGGTGCCTGTCATCCAATCCGCACTGAATTTCATTTCTAGCACATAGCCAAAAAATCGCCCCATTGACTTACATTGGAGTGCAGAAAAGGTCATTTTTTCTCGGTCCCTTTAAGAGGTAGGAGTTAAACAAGCTTAGGTCTGCGGTGCCCAGGGGGGACCCCATCCAGCCCGCACTGAGTTTCATTCCTACCACCTTAGGAAAAAAAGTCATTATTTTGAGGCTTAGAAGTCATTTCTGCAATTCCCATAGAAAATCAACGGCGTCTCTATTCAATTGTGTGGAGCGCATATCAGGTGGGTTTTCTCTGCCGGCTTAAGAGATACACGTGAAACTAAAGCCGATCCTGGGTGCCTAGGGTGCCTGTCATCCAATCCGCACTGAATTTCATTTCTAGCACATAGCCAAAAAATCGCCCCATTGACTTACATTGGAGTGCAGAAAAGGTCATTTTTTCTCGGTCCCTTTAAGAGGTAGGAGTTAAACAAGCTTAGGTCTGCGGTGCCCAGGGGGGACCCCATCCAGCCCGCACTGAGTTTCATTCCTACCACCTTAGGAAAAAAAGTCATTATTTTGAGGCTTAGAAGTCATTTCTGCAATTCCCATAGAAAATCAACGGCGTCTCTATTCAATTGTGTGGAGCGCATATCAGGTGGGTTTTCTCTGCCGGCTTAAGAGATACACGTGAAACTAAAGCCGATCCTGGGTGCCTAGGGTGCCTGTCATCCAATCCGCACTGAATTTCATTTCTAGCACATAGCCAAAAAATCGCCCCATTGACTTACATTGGAGTGCAGAAAAGGTCATTTTTTCTCGGTCCCTTTAAGAGGTAGGAGTTAAACAAGCTTAGGTCTGCGGTGCCCAGGGGGGACCCCATCCAGCCCGCACTGAGTTTCATTCCTACCACCTTAGGAAAAAAAGTCATTATTTTGAGGCTTAGAAGTCATTTCTGCAATTCCCATAGAAAATCAACGGCGTCTCTATTCAATTGTGTGGAGCGCATATCAGGTGGGTTTTCTCTGCCGGCTTAAGAGATACACGTGAAACTAAAGCCGATCCTGGGTGCCTAGGGTGCCTGTCATCCAATCCGCACTGAATTTCATTTCTAGCACATAGCCAAAAAATCGCCCCATTGACTTACATTGGAGTGCAGAAAAGGTCATTTTTTCTCGGTCCCTTTAAGAGGTAGGAGTTAAACAAGCTTAGGTCTGCGGTGCCCAGGGGGGACCCCATCCAGCCCGCACTGAGTTTCATTCCTACCACCTTAGGAAAAAAAGTCATTATTTTGAGGCTTAGAAGTCATTTCTGCAATTCCCATAGAAAATCAACGGCGTCTCTATTCAATTGTGTGGAGCGCATATCAGGTGGGTTTTCTCTGCCGGCTTAAGAGATACACGTGAAACTAAAGCCGATCCTGGGTGCCTAGGGTGCCTGTCATCCAATCCGCACTGAATTTCATTTCTAGCACATAGCCAAAAAATCGCCCCATTGACTTACATTGGAGTGCAGAAAAGGTCATTTTTTCTCGGTCCCTTTAAGAGGTAGGAGTTAAACAAGCTTAGGTCTGCGGTGCCCAGGGGGGACCCCATCCAGCCCGCACTGAGTTTCATTCCTACCACCTTAGGAAAAAAAGTCATTATTTTGAGGCTTAGAAGTCATTTCTGCAATTCCCATAGAAAATCAACGGCGTCTCTATTCAATTGTGTGGAGCGCATATCAGGTGGGTTTTCTCTGCCGGCTTAAGAGATACACGTGAAACTAAAGCCGATCCTGGGTGCCTAGGGTGCCTGTCATCCAATCCGCACTGAATTTCATTTCTAGCACATAGCCAAAAAATCGCCCCATTGACTTACATTGGAGTGCAGAAAAGGTCATTTTTTCTCGGTCCCTTTAAGAGGTAGGAGTTAAACAAGCTTAGGTCTGCGGTGCCCAGGGGGGACCCCATCCAGCCCGCACTGAGTTTCATTCCTACCACCTTAGGAAAAAAAGTCATTATTTTGAGGCTTAGAAGTCATTTCTGCAATTCCCATAGAAAATCAACGGCGTCTCTATTCAATTGTGTGGAGCGCATATCAGGTGGGTTTTCTCTGCCGGCTTAAGAGATACACGTGAAACTAAAGCCGATCCTGGGTGCCTAGGGTGCCTGTCATCCAATCCGCACTGAATTTCATTTCTAGCACATAGCCAAAAAATCGCCCCATTGACTTACATTGGAGTGCAGAAAAGGTCATTTTTTCTCGGGTCCCTTTAAGAGGTAGGAGTTAAACAAGCTTAGGTCTGCGGTGCCCAGGGGGACCCCATCCAGCCCGCACTGAGTTTCATCTACCACCTTAGGAAAAAAGTCATTATTTTGAGGCTTAGAAGTCATTTCTGCAATCCCAAGAAAATCAACGGCGTCTCTATTCAAATTGTGC
>JAQFWZ010000226.1:127500-175723 GCA_027789725.1 Dendropsophus ebraccatus | reverse complement strand
AAGGTTTGTTTTCTCGTCCCCTTAAGAGGTGGGAGTTAAAAAAGCTTAGGTCTGCGGTGCCCAGGGGGACCCCATCCAGCCCACACTGAGTTTCATTCCTACCACCTTAGGAAAAAAAGTCATTATTTTGAGGCTTAGAAGTCATTTCTGCAATTCCCTAGAAAATCAATGGCGTCTCTATTCAATTGTGTGGAGCGCATATCAGTGGTTTTCTCTGCCGGCTTAAGAGATACACGTGAAACTAAAGCCGATCCTGGGTGCCTAGGGTGCCTGTCATCCAATCCGCACTGAATTTCATTTCTAGCACATAGCCAAAAAATCGCCCCATTGACTTACATTGGAGTGCAGAAAAGGTCATTTTTTCTCGGTCCCTTTAAGAGGTAGGAGTTAAACAAGCTTAGGTCTGCGGTGCCCAGGGGGGACCCCATCCAGCCCGCACTGAGTTTCATTCCTACCACCTTAGGAAAAAAAGTCATTATTTTGAGGCTTAGAAGTCATTTCTGCAATTCCCATAGAAAATCAATGGCGTCTCTATTCAATTGTGTGGAGCGCATATCAGGTGGGTTTTCTCTGCCGGCTTAAGAGATACACGTGAAACTAAAGCCGATCCTGGGTGCCTAGGGTGCCTGTCATCCAATCCGCACTGAATTTCATTTCTAGCACATAGCCAAAAAATCGCCCCATTGACTTACATTGGAGTGCAGAAAAGGTCATTTTTTCTCGGTCCCTTTAAGAGGTAGGAGTTAAACAAGCTTAGGTCTGCGGTGCCCAGGGGGGACCCCATCCAGCCCGCACTGAGTTTCATTCCTACCACCTTAGTAAATAAAGTCATTATTTTGAGGCTTAGAAGTCATTTCTGCAATTCCCATAGAAAATCAACGGCGTCTCTATTCAATTGTGTGGAGCGCATATCAGGTGGGTTTTCTCTGCCGGCTTAAGAGATACACGTGAAACTAAAGCCGATCCTGGGTGCCTAGGGTGCCTGTCATCCAATCCGCACTGAATTTCATTTCTAGCACATAGCCAAAAAATCGCCCCATTGACTTACATTGGAGTGCAGAAAAGGTCATTTTTTCTCGGTCCCTTTAAGAGGTAGGAGTTAAACAAGCTTAGGTCTGCGGTGCCCAGGGGGGACCCCATCCAGCCCGCACTGAGTTTCATTCCTACCACCTTAGGAAAAAAAGTCATTATTTTGAGGCTTAGAAGTCATTTCTGCAATTCCCATAGAAAATCAACGGCGTCTCTATTCAATTGTGTGGAGCGCATATCAGGTGGGTTTTCTCTGCCGGCTTAAGAGATACACGTGAAACTAAAGCCGATCCTGGGTGCCTAGGGTGCCTGTCATCCAATCCGCACTGCATTTCATTTCTAGCACATAGCCAAAAAATCGCCCCATTGACTTACATTGGAGTGCAGAAAAGGTCATTTTTTCTCGGTCCCTTTAAGAGGTAGGAGTTAAACAAGCTTAGGTCTGCGGTGCCCAGGGGGGACCCCATCCAGCCCGCACTGAGTTTCATTCCTACCACCTTAGGAAAAAAAGTCATTATTTTGAGGCTTAGAAGTCATTTCTGCAATTCCCATAGAAAATCAACGGCGTCTCTATTCAATTGTGTGGAGCGCATATCATGTGGGTTTTCTCTGCCGGCTTAAGAGATACACGTGAAACTAAAGCCGATCCTGGGTGCCTAGGGTGCCTGTCATCCAATCCGCACTGAATTTCATTTCTAGCACATAGCCAAAAAATCGCCCCATTGACTTACATTGGAGTGCAGAAAAGGTCATTTTTTCTCGGTCCCTTTAAGAGGTAGGAGTTAAACAAGCTTAGGTCTGCGGTGCCCAGGGGGGACCCCATCCAGCCCACACTGAGTTTCATTCCTACCACCTTAGGAAAAAAAGTCATTATTTTGAGGCTTAGAAGTCATTTCTGCAATTCCCATAGAAAATCAACGGCGTCTCTATTCAATTGTGTGGAGCGCATATCAGGTGGGTTTTCTCTGCCGGCTTAAGAGATACACGTGAAACTAAAGCCGATCCTGGGTGCCTAGGGTGCCTGTCATCCAATCCGCACTGAATTTCATTTCTAGCACATAGCCAAAAAATCGCCCCATTGACTTACATTGGAGTGCAGAAAAGGTCATTTTTTCTCGGTCCCTTTAAGAGGTAGGAGTTAAACAAGCTTAGGTCTGCGGTGCCCAGGGGGGACCCCATCCAGCCCACACTGAGTTTCATTCCTACCACCTTAGGAAAAAAAGTCATTATTTTGAGGCTTAGAAGTCATTTCTGCAATTCCCATAGAAAATCAATGGCGTCTCTATTCAATTGTGTGGAGCGCATATCAGGTGGATTTTCTCTGCCGGCTTAAGAGATACACGTGAAACTAAAGCCGATCCTGGGTGCCTAGGGTGCCTGTCATCCAATCCGCACTGATTTCATTTCTAGCACATAGCCAAAAAATCGCCCCATTGACTTACATTGGAGTGCAGAAAAGGTCATTTTTTCTCGGTCCCTTTAAGAGGTAGGAGTTAAACAAGCTTAGGTCTGCGGTGCCCAGGGGGACCCCATCCAGCCCGCACTGAGTTTCATTCCTACCACCTTAGGAAAAAAGTCATTATTTTGAGGCTTAGAAGTCATTTCTGCAATTCCCATAGAAAATCAACGGCGTCTCTATTCAATTGTGTGGAGCGCATATCAGGTGGGTTTTCTCTGCCGGCTTAAGAGATACACGTGAAACTAAAGCCGATCCTGGGTGCCTAGGGTGCCTGTCATCCAATCCGCACTGAATTTCATTTCTAGCACATAGCCAAAAAATCGCCCCATTGACTTACATTGGAGTGCAGAAAAGGTCATTTTTTCTCGGTCCCTTTAAGAGGTAGGAGTTAAACAAGCTTAGGTCTGCGGTGCCCAGGGGGGACCCCATCCAGCCCGCACTGAGTTTCATTCCTACCACCTTAGAAAAAAAGTCATTATTTTGAGGCTTAGAAGTCATTTCTGCAATTCCCATAGAAAATCAACGGCGTCTCTATTCAATTGTGTGGAGCGCATATCAGGTGGGTTTTCTCTGCCGGCTTAAGAGATACACGTGAAACTAAAGCCGATCCTGGGTGCCTAGGGTGCCTGTCATCCAATCCGCACTGAATTTCATTTCTAGCACATAGCCAAAAAATCGCCCCATTGACTTACATTGGAGTGCAGAAAAGGTCATTTTTTCTCGGTCCCTTTAAGAGGTAGGAGTTAAACAAGCTTAGGTCTGCGGTGCCCAGGGGGGACCCCATCCAGCCCGCACTGAGTTTCATTCCTACCACCTTAGGAAAAAAAGTCATTATTTTGAGGCTTAGAAGTCATTTCTGCAATTCCCATAGAAAATCACCGGCGTCTCTATTCAATTGTGTGGAGCGCATATCAGGTGGGTTTTCTCTGCCGGCTTAAGATATACACGTGAAACTAAAGCCGATCCTGGGTGCCTAGGGTGCCTGTCATCCAATCCGCACTGAATTTCATTTCTAGCACATAGCCAAAAAATCGCCCCATTGACTTACATTGGAGTGCAGAAAAGGTCATTTTTTCTCGGTCCCTTTAAGAGGTAGGAGTTAAACAAGCTTAGGTCTGCGGTGCCCAGGGGGGACCCCATCCAGCCCGCACTGAGTTTCATTCCTACCACCTTAGGAAAAAAAGTCATTATTTTGAGGCTTAGAAGTCATTTCTGCAATTCCCATAGAAAATCAACGGCGTCTCTATTCAATTGTGTGGAGCGCATATCAGGTGGGTTTTCTCTGCCGGCTTAAGAGATACACGTGAAACTAAAGCCGATCCTGGGTGCCTAGGGTGCCTGTCATCCAATCCGCACTGAATTTCATTTCTAGCACATAGCCAAAAAATCGCCCCATTGACTTACATTGGAGTGCAGAAAAGGTCATTTTTTCTCGGTCCCTTTAAGAGGTAGGAGTTAAACAAGCTTAGGTCTGCGGTGCCCCGGGGGACCCCATCCAGCCCACACTGAGTTTCATTCCTACCACCTTAGGAAAAAAAGTCATTATTTTGAGGCTTAGAAGTCATTTCTGCAATTCCCATAGAAAATCAACGGCGTCTCTATTCAATTGTGTGGAGCGCATATCAGGTGGGTTTTCTCTGCCGGCTTAAGAGATACACGTGAAACTAAAGCCGATCCTGGGTGCCTAGGGTGCCTGTCATCCAATCCGCACTGCATTTCATTTCTAGCACATAGCCAAAAAATCGCCCCATTGACTTACATTGGAGTGCAGAAAAGGTCATTTTTTCTCGGTCCCTTTAAGAGGTAGGAGTTAAACAAGCTTAGGTCTGCGGTGCCCAGGGGGGACCCCATCCAGCCCGCACTGAGTTTCATTCCTACCACCTTAGGAAAAAAAGTCATTATTTTGAGGCTTAGAAGTCATTTCTGCAATTCCCATAGAAAATCAACGGCGTCTCTATTCAATTGTGTGGCGCGCATATCAGGTGGGTTTTCTCTGCCGGCTTAAGAGATACACGTGAAACTAAAGCCGATCCTGGGTGCCTAGGGTGCCTGTCATCCAATCCGCACTGAATTTCATTTCTAGCACATAGCCAAAAAATCGCCCCATTGACTTACATTGGAGTGCAGAAAAGGTCATTTTTTCTCGGTCCCTTTAAGAGGTAGGAGTTAAACAAGCTTAGGTCTGCGGTGCCCAGGGGGGACCCCATCCAGCCCGCACTGAGTTTCATTCCTACCACCTTAGGAAAAAAAGTCATTATTTTGAGGCTTAGAAGTCATTTCTGCAATTCCCATAGAAAATCAACGGCGTCTCTATTCAATTGTGTGGAGCGCATATCTGGTGGGTTTTCTCTGCCGGCTTAAGAGATACACGTGAAACTAAAGCCGATCCTGGGTGCCTAGGGTGCCTGTCATCCAATCCGCACTGAATTTCATTTCTAGCACATAGCCAAAAAATCGCCCCATTGACTTACATTGGAGTGCAGAAAAGGTCATTTTTTCTCGGTCCCTTTAAGAGGTAGGAGTTAAACAAGCTTAGGTCTGCGGTGCCCAGGGGGGACCCCATCCAGCCCGCACTGAGTTTCATTCCTACCACCTTAGGAAAAAAAGTCATTATTTTGAGGCTTAGAAGTCATTTCTGCAATTCCCATAGAAAATCAATGGCGTCTCTATTCAATTGTGTGGAGCGCATATCAGGTGGGTTTTCTCTGCCGGCTTAAGAGATACACGTGAAACTAAAGCCGATCCTGGGTGCCTAGGGTGCCTGTCATCCAATCCGCACTGAATTTCATTTCTAGCACATAGCCAAAAAATCGCCCCATTGACTTACATTGGAGTGCAGAAAAGGTCATTTTTTCTCGGTCCCTTTAAGAGGTAGGAGTTAAACAAGCTTAGGTCTGCGGTGCCCAGGGGGGACCCCATCCAGCCCACACTGAGTTTCATTCCTACCACCTTAGGAAAAAAAGTCATTATTTTGAGGCTTAGAAGTCATTTCTGCAATTCCCATAGAAAATCAATGGCGTCTCTATTCAATTGTGTGGAGCGCATATCAGGTGGGTTTTCTCTGCCGGCTTAAGAGATACACGTGAAACTAAAGCCGATCCTGGGTGCCTGGGGTGCCTGTCATCCAATCCGCACTGCATTTCATTTCTAGCACATAGCCAAAAAATCGCCCCATTGACTTACATTGGAGTGCAGAAAAGGTCATTTTTTCTCGGTCCCTTTAAGAGGTAGGAGTTAAACAAGCTTAGGTCTGCGGTGCCCAGGGGGACCCCATCCAGCCCGCACTGAGTTTCATTCCTACCACCTTAGGAAAAAAAGTCATTATTTTGAGGCTTAGAAGTCATTTCTGCAATTCCCATAGAAAATCAACGGCGTCTCTAATGAATTGTGTGGACTCCATATCAGGTGGGATTTTCTTGGCTATGTGATACACGTGAAATTCAAAGCGGATTGGATGACAGGCACCCTGGCACCCAGGATCGGCTTTTTTCACGTGTATCTCTTAAGCCAGAGAAAATCGCCTGATTGCGCTCCACACAATTGAATAGAGACGCCGTTGATTTTCTATGGGAATTGCAGAAATGACTTCTAAGCCTCAAATAATGACTTTTTTTCCTAAGGTGGTAGGAATGAAACTCAGTGTGGGCTGGATGGGTCCCCCCTGGGCACCGCAGACCTAAGCTTGTTTAACTCCTACCTCTTAAAGGGACCATAGAAAAAATGACCTTTTCTACTTCAATGTGGAGTCAATGGGGGATTTTTCTGGCTAAGAGCTAGAAATGAAATTAGTGCGGATTGGGTGCCAGGCACCCTAGGCATCCAATCCGCTTGAGTTTCACGTGTATCTCTTAAGCCCAGAAAACCCCCCTGATATGCGCTCCACACAATTGAATAGAGACGCCGTTGATTTTCTATGGGAATTGCAGAAATGACTTCTAAGCCTCAAAATAATGACTTTTTTTCCTAAGGTGGTAGGAATGAAACTCAGTGCGGGCTGGATGGGGTTCCCCCTGGGCACCGCAGACCTAAGCTTGTTTAACTCCTACCTCTTAAAGGGACCGAGAAAAAATGACCTTTTCTGCACTCCAATGTAAGTCAATGGGGCGATTTTTTGGCTATGTGCTAGAAATGAAATTCAGTGCGGATTGGATGACAGGCACCCTAGGCACCCAGGATCGGCTTTAGTTTCACGTGTATCTCTTAAGGCGGCAGAGAAAACCCACCTGATATGCGCTCCACACAATTGAATAGAGACGCCGTTGATTTTCTATGGGAATTGCAGAAATGACTTCTAAGCCTCAAAATAATGACTTTTTTTCCTAAGGTGGTAGGAATGAAACTCAGTGCGGGCTGGATGGGGTCCCCCCTGGGCACCGCAGACCTAAGCTTGTTTAACTCCTACCTCTTAAAGGGACCGAGAAAAAATGACCTTTTCTGCACTCCAATGTAAGTCAATGGGGCGATTTTTTGGCTATGTGCTAGAAATGAAATTCAGTGCGGATTGGATGACAGGCACCCTAGGCACCCAGGATCGGCTTTAGTTTCACGTGTATCTCTTAAGCCGGCAGAGAAACCCACCTGATATGCGCTCCACACAATTGAATAGACACGCCGTTGATTTTCTATGGGAATTGCAGAAATGACTTCTAAGCCTCAAAATAATGACTTTTTTTCCTAAGGTGGTAGGAATGAAACTCAGTGCGGGCTGGATGGGGTCCCCCCTGGGCACCGCAGACATAAGCTTGTTTAACTCCTACCTCTTAAAGGGACCGAGAAAAAATGACCTTTTTTGCACTCCAATGTAAGTCAATGGGGCGATTTTTTGGCTATGTGCTAGAAATGAAATTCAGTGCGGATTGGATGACAGGCACCCTAGGCACCCAGGATCGGCTTTAGTTTCACGTGTATCTCTTAAGCCGGCAGAGAAAACCACCTGATATGCGCTCCACACAATTGAATAGAGACGCCGTTGATTTTCTATGGGAATTGCAGAAATGACTTCTAAGCCTCAAAATAATGACTTTTTTTCCTAAGGTGGTAGGAATGAAACTCAGTGCGGGCTGGATGGGGTCCCCCCTGGGCACCGCAGACATAAGCTTGTTTAACTCCTACCTCTTAAAGGGACCGAGAAAAAATGACCTTTTCTGCACTCCAATGTAAGTCAATGGGGCGATTTTTTGGCTATGTGCTAGAAATGAAATGCAGTGCGGATTGGATGACAGGCACCCTAGGCACCCAGGATCGGCTTTAGTTTCACGTGTATCTCTTAAGCCGGCAGAGAAAACCCACCTGATATGCGCTCCACACAATTGAATAGAGACGCCGTTGATTTTCTATGGGAATTGCAGAAATGACTTCTAAGCCTCAAAATAATGACTTTTTTTCCTAAGGTGGTAGGAATGAAACTCAGTGCGGGCTGGATGGGGTCCCCCCTGGGCACCGCAGACCTAAGCTTGTTTAACTCCTACCTCTTAAAGGGACCGAGAAAAAATGACCTTTTCTGCACTCCAATGTAAGTCAATGGGGCGATTTTTTGGCTATGTGCTAGAAATGAAATTCAGTGCGGATTGGATGACAGGCACCCTAGGCACCCAGGATCGGCTTTAGTTTAACGTGTATCTCTTAAGCCGGCAGAGAAAACCCACCTGATATGCGCTCCACACAATTGAATAGAGACGCCGTTGATTTTCTATGGGAATTGCAGAAATGACTTCTAAGCCTCAAAATAATGACTTTTTTTCCTAAGGTGGTAGGAATGAAACTCAGTACGGGCTGGATGGGGTCCCCCCTGGGCACCGCAGACCTAAGCTTGTTTAACTCCTACCTCTTAAAGGGACCGAGAAAAAATGACCTTTTCTGCACTCCAATGTAAGTCAATGGGGCGATTTTTTGGCTATGTGCTAGAAATGAAATTCAGTGCGGATTGGATGACAGGCACCCTAGGCACCCAGGATCGGCTTTAGTTTCACGTGTATCTCTTAAGCCGGCAGAGAAAACCCACCTGATATGCGCTCCACACAATTGAATAGAGACGCCGTTGATTTTCTATGGGAATTGCAGAAATGACTTCTAAGCCTCAAAATAATGACTTTTTTTCCTAAGGTGGTAGGAATGAAACTCAGTGCGGGCTGGATGGGGTCCCCCCTGGGCACCGCAGACCTAAGCTTGTTTAACTCCTACCTCTTAAAGGGACCGAGAAAAAATGACCTTTTCTGCACTCCAATGTAAGTCAATGGGGCGATTTTTTGGCTATGTGCTAGAAATGAAATTCAGTGCGGATTGGATGACAGGCACCCTAGGCACCCAGGATCGGCTTTAGTTTCACGTGTATCTCTTAAGCCGGCAGAGAAAACCCACCTGATATGCGCTCCACACAATTGAATAGAGACGCCGTTGATTTTCTATGGGAATTGCAGAAATGACTTCTAAGCCTCAAAATAATGACTTTTTTTCCTAAGGTGGTAGGAATGAAACTCAGTGCGGGCTGGATGGGGTCCCCCCTGGGCACCGCAGACCTAAGCTTGTTTAACTCCTACCTCTTAAAGGGACCGAGAAAAAATGACCTTTTCTGCACTCCAATGTAAGTCAATGGGGCGATTTTTTGGCTATGTGCTAGAAATGAAATTCAGTGCGGATTGGATGACAGGCACCCTAGGCACCCAGGATCGGCTTTAGTTTCACGTGTATCTCTTAAGCCGGCAGAGAAAACCCACCTGATATGCGCTCCACACAAGTGAATAGAGACGCCGTTGATTTTCTATGGGAATTGCAGAAATGACTTCTAAGCCTCAAAATAATGACTTTTTTTCCTAAGGTGGTAGGAATGAAACTCAGTGCGGGCTGGATGGGGTCCCCCCTGGGCACCGCAGACCTAAGCTTGTTTAACTCCTACCTCTTAAAGGGACCGAGAAAAAATGACCTTTTCTGCACTCCAATGTAAGTCAATGGGGCGATTTTTTGGCTATGTGCTAGAAATGAAATTCAGTGCGGATTGGATGACAGGCACCCTAGGCACCCAGGATCGGCTTTAGTTTCACGTGTATCTCTTAAGCCGGCAGAGAAAACCCACCTGATATGCGCTCCACACAATTGAATAGAGACGCCGTTGATTTTCTTTGGGAATTGCAGAAATGACTTCTAAGCCTCAAAATAATGACTTTTTTTCCTAAGGTGGTAGGAATGAAACTCAGTGCGGGCTGGATGGGGTCCCCCCTGGGCACCGCAGACCTAAGCTTGTTTAACTCCTACCTCTTAAAGGGACCGAGAAAAAATGACCTTTTCTGCACTCCAATGTAAGTCAATGGGGCGATTTTTTGGCTATGTGCTAGAAATGAAATTCAGTGCGGATTGGATGACAGGCACCCTAGGCACCCAGGATCAGCTTTAGTTTCACGTGTATCTCTTAAGCCGGCAGAGAAAACCCACCTGATATGCGCTCCACACAATTGAATAGAGACGCCGTTGATTTTCTATGGGAATTGCAGAAATGACTTCTAAGCCTCAAAATAATGACTTTTTTTCCTAAGGTGGTAGGAATGAAACTCAGTGCGGGCTGGATGGGGTCCCCCCTGGGCACCGCAGACCTAAGCTTGTTTAACTCCTACCTCTTAAAGGGACCGAGAAAAAATGACCTTTTCTGCACTCCAATGTAAGTCAATGGGGCGATTTTTTGGCTATGTGCTAGAAATGAAATTCAGTGCGGATTGGATGACAGGCACCCTAGGCACCCAGGATCGGCTTTAGTTTCACGTGTATCTCTTAAGCCGGCAGAGAAAACCCACCTGATATGCGCTCCACACAATTGAATAGAGACGCCGTTGATTTTCTATGGGAATTGCAGAAATGACTTCTAAGCCTCAAAATAATGACTTTTTTTCCTAAGGTGGTAGGAATGAAACTCAGTGCGGGCTGGATGGGGTCCCCCCTGGGCACCGCAGACCTAAGCTTGTTTAACTCCTACCTCTTAAAGGGACCGAGAAAAAATGACCTTTTCTGCACTCCAATGTAAGTCAATGGGGCGATTTTTTGGCTATGTGCTAGAAATGAAATGCAGTGCGGATTGGATGACAGGCACCCTAGGCACCCAGGATCGGCTTTAGTTTCACGTGTATCTCTTAAGCCGGCAGAGAAAACCCACCTGATATGCGCTCCACACAATTGAATAGAGACGCCGTTGATTTTCTATGGGAATTGCAGAAATGACTTCTAAGCCTCAAAATAATGACTTTTTTTCCTAAGGTGGTAGGAATGAAACTCAGTGCGGGCTGGATGGGGTCCCCCCTGGGCACCGCAGACCTAAGCTTGTTTAACTCCTACCTCTTAAAGGGACCGAGAAAAAATGACCTTTTCTGCACTCCAATGTAAGTCAATGGGGCGATTTTTTGGCTATGTGCTAGAAATGAAATTCAGTGCGGATTGGATGACAGGCACCCTAGGCACCCAGGATCAGCTTTAGTTTCACGTGTATCTCTTAAGCCGGCAGAGAAAACCCACCTGATATGCGCTCCACACAATTGAATAGAGACGCCGTTGATTTTCTATGGGAATTGCAGAAATGACTTCTAAGCCTCAAAATAATGACTTTTTTTCCTAAGGTGGTAGGAATGAAACTCAGTGCGGGCTGGATGGGGTCCCCCCTGGGCACCGCAGACCTAAGCTTGTTTAACTCCTACCTCTTAAAGGGACCGAGAAAAAATGACCTTTTCTGCACTCCAATGTAAGTCAATGGGGCGATTTTTTGGCTATGTGCTAGAAATGAAATTCAGTGCGGATTGGATGACAGGCACCCTAGGCACCCAGGATCGGCTTTAGTTTCACGTGTATCTCTTAAGCCGGCAGAGAAAACCCACCTGATATGCGCTCCACACAATTGAATAGAGACGCCGTTGATTTTCTATGGGAATTGCAGAAATGACTTCTAAGCCTCAAAATAATGACTTTTTTTCCTAAGGTGGTAGGAATGAAACTCAGTGCGGGCTGGATGGGGTCCCCCCTGGGCACCGCAGACCTAAGCTTGTTTAACTCCTACCTCTTAAAGGGACCGAGAAAAAATGACCTTTTCTGCACTCCAATGTAAGTCAATGGGGCGATTTTTTGGCTATGTGCTAGAAATGAAATTCAGTGCGGATTGGATGACAGGCACCCTAGGCACCCAGGATCGGCTTTAGTTTCACGTGTATCTCTTAAGCCGGCAGAGAAAACCCACCTGATATGCGCTCCACACAATTGAATAGAGACGCCGTTGATTTTCTATGGGAATTGCAGAAATGACCTCTAAGCCTCAAAATAATGACTTTTTTTCCTAAGGTGGTAGGAATGAAACTCAGTGCGGGCTGGATGGGGTCCCCCCTGGGCACCGCAGACCTAAGCTTGTTTAACTCCTACCTCTTAAAGGGACCGAGAAAAAATGACCTTTTCTGCACTCCAATGTAAGTCAATGGGGCGATTTTTTGGCTATGTGCTAGAAATGAAATTCAGTGCGGATTGGATGACAGGCACCCTAGGCACCCAGGATCGGCTTTAGTTTCACGTGTATCTCTTAAGCCGGCAGAGAAAACCCACCTGATATGCGCTCCACACAATTGAATAGAGACGCCGTTGATTTTCTATGGGAATTGCAGAAATGACTTCTAAGCCTCAAAATAATGACTTTTTTTCCTAAGGTGGTAGGAATGAAACTCAGTGCGGGCTGGATGGGGTCCCCCCTGGGCACCGCAGACCTAAGCTTGTTTAACTCCTACCTCTTAAAGGGACCGAGAAAAAATGACCTTTTCTGCACTCCAATGTAAGTCAATGGGGCGATTTTTTGGCTATGTGCTAGAAATGAAATTCAGTGCGGATTGGATGACAGGCACCCTAGGCACCCAGGATCGGCTTTAGTTTCATGTGTATCTCTTAAGCCGGCAGAGAAAACCCACCTGATATGCGCTCCACACAATTGAATAGAGACGCCGTTGATTTTCTATGGGAATTGCAGAAATGACTTCTAAGCCTCAAAATAATGACTTTTTTTCCTAAGGTGGTAGGAATGAAACTCAGTGCGGGCTGGATGGGGTCCCCCCTGGGCACCGCAGACCTAAGCTTGTTTAACTCCTACCTCTTAAAGGGACCGAGAAAAAATGACCTTTTCTGCACTCCAATGTAAGTCAATGGGGCGATTTTTTGGCTATGTGCTAGAAATGAAATTCAGTGCGGATTGGATGACAGGCACCCTAGGCACCCAGGATCGGCTTTAGTTTCACGTGTATCTCTTAAGCCGGCAGAGAAAACCCACCTGATATGCGCTCCACACAATTGAATAGAGACGCCGTTGATTTTCTATGGGAATTGCAGAAATGACTTCTAAGCCTCAAAATAATGACTTTTTTTCCTAAGGTGGTAGGAATGAAACTCAGTGCGGGCTGGATGGGGTCCCCCCTGGGCACCGCAGACCTAAGCTTGTTTAACTCCTACCTCTTAAAGGGACCGAGAAAAAATGACCTTTTCTGCACTCCAATGTAAGTCAATGGGGCGATTTTTTGGCTATGTGCTAGAAATGAAATTCAGTGCGGATTGGATGACAGGCACCCTAGGCACCCAGGATCGGCTTTAGTTTCACGTGTATCTCTTAAGCCGGCAGAGAAAACCCACCTGATATGCGCTCCACACAATTGAATAGAGACGCCGTTGATTTTCTATGGGAATTGCAGAAATGACTTCTAAGCCTCAAAATAATGACTTTTTTTCCTAAGGTGGTAGGAATGAAACTCAGTGCGGGCTGGATGGGGTCCCCCCTGGGCACCGCAGACCTAAGCTTGTTTAACTCCTACCTCTTAAAGGGACCGAGAAAAAATGACCTTTTCTGCACTCCAATGTAAGCCAATGGGGCGATTTTTTGGCTATGTGCTAGAAATGAAATTCAGTGCGGATTGGATGACAGGCACCCTAGGCACCCAGGATCGGCTTTAGTTTCACGTGTATCTCTTAAGCCGGCAGAGAAAACCCACCTGATATGCGCTCCACACAATTGAATAGAGACGCCGTTGATTTTCTATGGGAATTGCAGAAATGACTTCTAAGCCTCAAAATAATGACTTTTTTTCCTAAGGTGGTAGGAATGAAACTCAGTGCGGGCTGGATGGGGTCCCCCCTGGGCACCGCAGACCTAAGCTTGTTTAACTCCTACCTCTTAAAGGGACCGAGAAAAAATGACCTTTTCTGCACTCCAATGTAAGTCAATGGGGCGATTTTTTGGCTATGTGCTAGAAATGAAATGCAGTGCGGATTGGATGACAGGCACCCTAGGCACCCAGGATCGGCTTTAGTTTCACGTGTATCTCTTAAGCCGGCAGAGAAAACCCACCTGATATGCGCTCCACACAATTGAATAGAGACGCCGTTGATTTTCTATGGGAATTGCAGAAATGACTTCTAAGCCTCAAAATAATGACTTTTTTTCCTAAGGTGGTAGGAATGAAACTCAGTGTGGGCTGGATGGGGTCCCCCCTGGGCACCGCAGACCTAAGCTTGTTTAACTCCTACCTCTTAAAGGGACCGAGAAAAAATGACCTTTTCTGCACTCCAATGTAAGTCAATGGGGCGATTTTTTGGCTATGTGCTAGAAATGAAATTCAGTGCGGATTGGATGACAGGCACCCTAGGCACCCAGGATCGGCTTTAGTTTCACGTGTATCTCTTAAGCCGGCAGAGAAAACCCACCTGATAAGCGCTCCACACAATTGAATAGAGACGCCGTTGATTTTCTATGGGAATTGCAGAAATGACTTCTAAGCCTCAAAATAATGACTTTTTTTCCTAAGGTGGTAGGAATGAAACTCAGTGCGGGCTGGATGGGGTCCCCCCTGGGCACCGCAGACCTAAGCTTGTTTAACTCCTACCTCTTAAAGGGACCGAGAAAAAATGACCTTTTCTGCACTCCATTGTAAGTCAATGGGGCGATTTTTTGGCTATGTGCTAGAAATGAAATTCAGTGCGGATTGGATGACAGGCACCCTAGGCACCCAGGATCGGCTTTAGTTTCACGTGTATCTCTTAAGCCGGCAGAGAAAACCCACCTGATATGCGCTCCACACAATTGAATAGAGACGCCGTTGATTTTCTATGGGAATTGCAGAAATGACTTCTAAGCCTCAAAATAATGACTTTTTTTCCTAAGGTGGTAGGAATGAAACTCAGTGCGGGCTGGATGGGGTCCCCCCTGGGCACCGCAGACCTAAGCTTGTTTAACTCCTACCTCTTAAAGGGACCGAGAAAAAATGACCTTTTCTGCACTCCAATGTAAGTCAATGGGGCGATTTTTTGGCTATGTGCTAGAAATGAAATTCAGTGCGGATTGGATGACAGGCACCCTAGGCACCCAGGATCGGCTTTAGTTTCACGTGTATCTCTTAAGCCGGCAGAGAAAACCCACCTGATATGCGCTCCACACAATTGAATAGAGACGCCGTTGATTTTCTATGGGAATTGCAGAAATGACTTCTAAGCCTCAAAATAATGACTTTTTTTCTTAAGGTGGTAGGAATGAAACTCAGTGCGGGCTGGATGGGGTCCCCCCTGGGCACCGCAGACCTAAGCTTGTTTAACTCCTACCTCTTAAAGGGACCGAGAAAAAATGACCTTTTCTGCACTCCAATGTAAGTCAATGGGGCGATTTTTTGGCTATGTGCTAGAAATGAAATTCAGTGCGGATTGGATGACAGGCACCCTAGGCACCCAGGATCGGCTTTAGTTTCACGTGTATCTCTTAAGCCGGCAGAGAAAACCCACCTGATATGCGCTCCACACAATTGAATAGAGACGCCGTTGATTTTCTATGGGAATTGCAGAAATGACTTCTAAGCCTCAAAATAATGACTTTTTTTCCTAAGGTGGTAGGAATGAAACTCAGTGCGGGCTGGATGGGGTCCCCCCTGGGCACCGCAGACCTAAGCTTGTTTAACTCCTACCTCTTAAAGGGACCGAGAAAAAATGACCTTTTCTGCACTCCAATGTAAGTCAATGGGGCGATTTTTTGGCTATGTGCTAGAAATGAAATTCAGTGCGGAGTGGATGACAGGCACCCTAGGCACCCAGGATCGGCTTTAGTTTCACGTGTATCTCTTAAGCCGGCAGAGAAAACCCACCTGATATGCGCTCCACACAATTGAATAGAGACGCCGTTGATTTTCTATGGGAATTGCAGAAATGACTTCTAAGCCTCAAAATAATGACTTTTTTTCCTAAGGTGGTAGGAATGAAACTCAGTGCGGGCTGGATGGGGTCCCCCCTGGGCACCGCAGACCTAAGCTTGTTTAACTCCTACCTCTTAAAGGGACCGAGAAAAAATGACCTTTTCTGCACTCCAATGTAAGTCAATGGGGCGATTTTTTGGCTATGTGCTAGAAATGAAATTCAGTGCGGATTGGATGACAGGCACCCTAGGCACCCAGGATCGGCTTTAGTTTCACGTGTATCTCTTAAGCCGGCAGAGAAAACCCACCTGATATGCGCTCCACACAATTGAATAGAGACGCCGTTGATTTTCTATGGGAATTGCAGAAATGACTTCTAAGCCTCAAAATAATGACTTTTTTTCCTAAGGTGGTAGGAATGAAACTCAGTGCGGGCTGGATGGGGTCCCCCCTGGGCACCGCAGACCTAAGCTTGTTTAACTCCTACCTCTTAAAGGGACCGAGAAAAAATGACCTTTTCTGCACTCCAATGTAAGTCAATGGGGCGATTTTTTGGCTATGTGCTAGAAATGAAATTCAGTGCGGATTGGATGACAGGCACCCTAGGCACCCAGGATCGGCTTTAGTTTCACGTGTATCTCTTAAGCCGGCAGAGAAAACCCACCTGATATGCGCTCCACACAATTGAATAGAGACGCCGTTGATTTTCTATGGGAATTGCAGAAATGACTTCTAAGCCTCAAAATAATGACTTTTTTTCCTAAGGTGGTAGGAATGAAACTCAGTGCGGGCTGGATGGGGTCCCCCCTGGGCACCGCAGACCTAAGCTTGTTTAACTCCTACCTCTTAAAGGGACCGAGAAAAAATGACCTTTTCTGCACTCCAATGTAAGTCAATGGGGCGATTTTTTGGCTATGTGCTAGAAATGAAATTCAGTGCGGATTGGATGACAGGCACCCTAGGCACCCAGGATCGGCTTTAGTTTCACGTGTATCTCTTAAGCCGGCAGAGAAAATCCACCTGATATGCGCTCCACACAATTGAATAGAGACGCCGTTGATTTTCTATGGGAATTGCAGAAATGACTTCTAAGCCTCAAAATAATGACTTTTTTTCCTAAGGTGGTAGGAATGAAACTCAGTGCGGGCTGGATGGGGTCCCCCCTGGGCACCGCAGACCTAAGCTTGTTTAACTCCTACCTCTTAAAGGGACCGAGAAAAAATGACCTTTTCTGCACTCCAATGTAAGTCAATGGGGCGATTTTTTGGCTATGTGCTAGAAATGAAATTCTGTGCGGATTGGATGACAGGCACCCTAGGCACCCAGGATCGGCTTTAGTTTCACGTGTATCTCTTAAGCCGGCAGAGAAAACCCACCTGATATGCGCTCCACACAATTGAATAGAGACGCCGTTGATTTTCTATGGGAATTGCAGAAATGACTTCTAAGCCTCAAAATAATGACTTTTTTTCCTAAGGTGGTAGGAATGAAACTCAGTGCGGGCTGGATGGGGTCCCCCCTGGGCACCGCAGACCTAAGCTTGTTTAACTCCTACCTCTTAAAGGGACCGAGAAAAAATGACCTTTTCTGCACTCCAATGTAAGTCAATGGGGCGATTTTTTGGCTATGTGCTAGAAATGAAATTCAGTGCGGATTGGATGACAGGCACCCTAGGCACCCAGGATCGGCTTTAGTTTCACGTGTATCTCTTAAGCCGGCAGAGAAAACCCACCTGATATGCGCTCCACACAATTGAATAGAGACGCCTTTGATTTTCTATGGGAATTGCAGAAATGACTTCTAAGCCTCAAAATAATGACTTTTTTTCCTAAGGTGGTAGGAATGAAACTCAGTGCGGGCTGGATGGGGTCCCCCCTGGGCACCGCAGACCTAAGCTTGTTTAACTCCTACCTCTTAAAGGGACCGAGAAAAAATGACCTTTTCTGCACTCCAATGTAAGTCAATGGGGCGATTTTTTGGCTATGTGCTAGAAATGAAATTCAGTGCGGATTGGATGACAGGCACCCTAGGCACCCAGGATCGGCTTTAGTTTCACGTGTATCTCTTAAGCCGGCAGAGAAAACCCACCTGATATGCGCTCCACACAATTGAATAGAGACGCCGTTGATTTTCTATGGGAATTGCAGAAATGACTTCTAAGCCTCAAAATAATGACTTTTTTTCCTAAGGTGGTAGGAATGAAACTCAGTGCGGGCTGGATGGGGTCCCCCCTGGGCACCGCAGACCTAAGCTTGTTTAACTCCTACCTCTTAAAGGGACCGAGAAAAAATGACCTTTTCTGCACTCCAATGTAAGTCAATGGGGCGATTTTTTGGCTATGTGCTAGAAATGAAATTCAGTGCGGATTGGATGACAGGCACCCTAGGCACCCAGGATCGGCTTTAGTTTCACGTGTATCTCTTAAGCCGGCAGAGAAAACCCACCTGATATGCGCTCCACACAATTGAATAGAGACGCCGTTGATTTTCTATGGGAATTGCAGAAATGACTTCTAAGCCTCAAAATAATGACTTTTTTTCCTAAGGTGGTAGGAATGAAACTCAGTGCGGGCTGGATGGGGTCCCCCCTGGGCACCGCAGACCTAAGCTTGTTTAACTCCTACCTCTTAAAGGGACCGAGAAAAAATGACCTTTTCTGCACTCCAATGTAAGTCAATGGGGCGATTTTTTGGCTATGTGCTAGAAATGAAATTCAGTGCGGATTGGATGACAGGCACCCTAGGCACCCAGGATCGGCTTTAGTTTCACGTGTATCTCTTAAGCCGGCAGAGAAAACCCACCTGATATGCGCTCCACACAATTGAATAGAGACGCCGTTGATTTTCTATGGGAATTGCAGAAATGACTTCTAAGCCTCAAAATAATGACTTTTTTTCCTAAGGTGGTAGGAATGAAACTCAGTGCGGGCTGGATGGGGTCCCCCCTGGGCACCGCAGACCTAAGCTTGTTTAACTCCTACCTCTTAAAGGGACCGAGAAAAAATGACCTTTTCTGCACTCCAATGTAAGTCAATGGGGCGATTTTTTGGCTATGTGCTAGAAATGAAATTCAGTGCGGATTGGATGACAGGCACCCTAGGCACCCAGGATCGGCTTTAGTTTCACGTGTATCTCTTAAGCCGGCAGAGAAAATCCACCTGATATGCGCTCCACACAATTGAATAGAGACGCCGTTGATTTTCTATGGGAATTGCAGAAATGACTTCTAAGCCTCAAAATAATGACTTTTTTTCCTAAGGTGGTAGGAATGAAACTCAGTGCGGGCTGGATGGGGTCCCCCCTGGGCACCGCAGACCTAAGCTTGTTTAACTCCTACCTCTTAAAGGGACCGAGAAAAAATGACCTTTTCTGCACTCCAATGTAAGTCAATGGGGCGATTTTTTGGCTATGTGCTAGAAATGAAATTCAGTGCGGATTGGATGACAGGCACCCTAGGCACCCAGGATCGGCTTTAGTTTCACGTGTATCTCTTAAGCCGGCAGAGAAAACCCACCTGATATGCGCTCCACACAATTGAATAGAGACGCCGTTGATTTTCTATGGGAATTGCAGAAATGACTTCTAAGCCTCAAAATAATGACTTTTTTTCCTAAGGTGGTAGGAATGAAACTCAGTGTGGGCTGGATGGGGTCCCCCCTGGGCACCGCAGACCTAAGCTTGTTTAACTCCTACCTCTTAAAGGGACCGAGAAAAAATGACCTTTTCTGCACTCCAATGTAAGTCAATGGGGCGATTTTTTGGCTATGTGCTAGAAATGAAATTCAGTGCGGATTGGATGACAGGCACCCTAGGCACCCAGGATCGGCTTTAGTTTCACGTGTATCTCTTAAGCCGGCAGAGAAAACCCACCTGATATGCGCTCCACACAATTGAATAGAGACGCCGTTGATTTTCTATGGGAATTGCAGAAATGACTTCTAAGCCTCAAAATAATGACTTTTTTTCCTAAGGTGGTAGGAATGAAACTCAGTGCGGGCTGGATGGGGTCCCCCCTGGGCACCGCAGACCTAAGCTTGTTTAACTCCTACCTCTTAAAGGGACCGAGAAAAAATGACCTTTTCTGCACTCCCATGTAAGTCAATGGGGCGATTTTTTGGCTATGTGCTAGAAATGAAATTCAGTGCGGATTGGATGACAGGCACCCTAGGCACCCAGGATCGGCTTTAGTTTCACGTGTATCTCTTAAGCCGGCAGAGAAAACCCACCTGATATGCGCTCCACACAATTGAATAGAGACGCCGTTGATTTTCTATGGGAATTGCAGAAATGACTTCTAAGCCTCAAAATAATGACTTTTTTTCCTAAGGTGGTAGGAATGAAACTCAGTGTGGGCTGGATGGGGTCCCCCCTGGGCACCGCAGACCTAAGCTTGTTTAACTCCTACCTCTTAAAGGGACCGAGAAAAAATGACCTTTTCTGCACTCCAATGTAAGTCAATGGGGCGATTTTTTGGCTATGTGCTAGAAATGAAATTCAGTGCGGATTGGATGACAGGCACCCTAGGCACCCAGGATCGGCTTTAGTTTCACGTGTATCTCTTAAGCCGGCAGAGAAAACCCACCTGATATGCGCTCCACACAATTGAATAGAGACGCCGTTGATTTTCTATGGGAATTGCAGAAATGACTTCTAAGCCTCAAAATAATGACTTTTTTTCCTAAGGTGGTAGGAATGAAACTCAGTGCGGGCTGGATGGGGTCCCCCCTGGGCACCGCAGACCTAAGCTTGTTTAACTCCTACCTCTTAAAGGGACCGAGAAAAAATGACCTTTTCTGCACTCCAATGTACGTCAATGGGGCGATTTTTTGGCTATGTGCTAGAAATGAAATTCAGTGCGGATTGGATGACAGGCACCCTAGGCACCCAGGATCGGCTTTAGTTTCACGTGTATCTCTTAAGCCGGCAGAGAAAACCCACCTGATATGCGCTCCACACAATTGAATAGAGACGCCGTTGATTTTCTATGGGAATTGCAGAAATGACTTCTAAGCCTCAAAATAATGACTTTTTTTCCTAAGGTGGTAGGAATGAAACTCAGTGCGGGCTGGATGGGGTCCCCCCTGGGCACCGCAGACCTAAGCTTGTTTAACTCCTACCTCTTAAAGGGACCGAGAAAAAATGACCTTTTCTGCACTCCAATGTAAGTCAATGGGGCGATTTTTTGGCTATGTGCTAGAAATGAAATTCAGTGCGGATTGGATGACAGGCACCCTAGGCACCCAGGATCGGCTTTAGTTTCACGTGTATCTCTTAAGCCGGCAGAGAAAACCCACCTGATATGCGCTCCACACAATTGAATTAGAGACGCCGTTGATTTTCTATGGGAATTGCAGAAATGACTTCTAAGCCTCAAAATAATGACTTTTTTTCCTAAGGTGGTAGGAATGAAACTCAGTGCGGGCTGGATGGGGTCCCCCCTGGGCACCGCAGACCTAAGCTTGTTTAACTCCTACCTCTTAAAGGGACCGAGAAAAAATGACCTTTTCTGCACTCCAATGTAAGTCGATGGGGCGATTTTTTGGCTATGTGCTAGAAATGAAATTCAGTGCGGATTGGATGACAGGCACCCTAGGCACCCAGGATCGGCTTTAGTTTCACGTGTATCTCTTAAGCCGGCAGAGAAAACCCACCTGATATGCGCTCCACACAATTGAATAGAGACGCCGTTGATTTTCTATGGGAATTGCAGAAATGACTTCTAAGCCTCAAAATAATGACTTTTTTTCCTAAGGTGGTAGGAATGAAACTCAGTGCGGGCTGGATGGGGTCCCCCCTGGGCACCGCAGACCTAAGCTTGTTTAACTCCTACCTCTTAAAGGGACCGAGAAAAAATGACCTTTTCTGCACTCCAATGTAAGTCAATGGGGCGATTTTTTGGCTATGTGCTAGAAATGAAATTCAGTGCGGATTGGATGACAGGCACCCTAGGCACCCAGGATCGGCTTTAGTTTCACGTGTATCTCTTAAGCCGGCAGAGAAAACCCACCTGATATGCGCTCCACACAATTGAATAGAGACGCCGTTGATTTTCTATGGGAATTGCAGAAATGACTTCTAAGCCTCAAAATAATGACTTTTTTTCCTAAGGTGGTAGGAATGAAACTCAGTGCGGGCTGGATGGGGTCCCCCCTGGGCACCGCAGACCTAAGCTTGTTTAACTCCTACCTCTTAAAGGGACCGAGAAAAAATGACCTTTTCTGCACTCCAATGTAAGTCAATGGGGCGATTTTTTGGCTATGTGCTAGAAATGAAATTCAGTGCGGATTGGATGACAGGCACCCTAGGCACCCAGGATCGGCTTTAGTTTCACATCTCTTAAGCCGGCAGAAAAACCCCCGGAAATATCCTTTGGATACACTATAACTACGCCCTTGATTGAATTGCAGAAACACAAATAGAAAATATCTTCTGATAAGAAAGGGTAAAACGAAACCAAAAAGAGGGGTAGGGATAGGGGGTAAGACTGCGGTTGAACTCCTACAAGGCTAGAAATCCATATAATCACTTATATCATAGACAACATATTGTAATAGATAATAGATAAGACATACCTCTATAGACTGTCGTTGGCAACACCAAGACGAAAGTTGAGTCAATGACATGACGACAAATGTCTTCCATACGTATGACATCCACTGATATTAACGTTCCTCTATATGATGTGTGTAAATGAGTACTATTTAGAAATCTAACTCATTAAATGTTTGAATTGGTCTGACTCTTTAAATTTATCCCACGCATTCCATCTAACCTGGAATTTCTTCCCAGTATCCAAATCTTCTGACACTAATTCTTCCAACCTATGGATCATGTTCACTTCGTCAGCCCATTCAGAAATATGAGGTGCTGAAGTGGATCTCCATTTCCTTGCGATTATCGCTCTGGCGGCCGTCAAAAAAAAGCCCACCAACGAATTCTTTACATTACGAACTTGTCCTGGAATCATTGATAGCAGGACTTGTTTGGGCTGATTGTCAATGTGGATATCTGCGATATTGTTTATAACCCCAATCACATCTGACCAAAACTTTTTCACTACAGGGCAATCCCACCATATGTGTAGCATAGTGCCTCTGCACCCACCACATCTCCAGCAGATATCACTCCGATTCGGATACATTAGGGCTAATTTAGCTGGTACGAGGTACCATCTAGCCAAAATTTTGAAGTTCCTTTCTTGTATTTTACAAGAAATGGAAGTCTTGTGTGTCATATTCAGGGCCATAGAGACCTCTTCAGCTGTGAAGACATCTCCAATTCCCTTTCCCAACTCGAAAAGTATTCCGGGCGACACTCCTCGCCACCAGATACCAGTAATTTGTAAATCACTGAACTGCCTTGGACGTGGTGGATGTGGAAACACAGAGCTCCTCAAACGGCAACAGACTCCTCATCAGTCTAAGGGTATTTTTCTGTCTTTCAACAAATGATTCCAATTGTAGGTATTGATATTGTACTATTTCTGGGGGGAGGGCGTCCCTTGTCTCTTTAAAAGGAAGATCATCAATCCGTTTAACTCTATTTTTAGAAAGTACAGAATAAAATGTAATATTTTCTTCAGTAGGTATACCTAAGAAGGAGCTTTTGTGTAGGGCCGGGAGGAATCTCAAATTTCTGCCTAACGGTATGAGGGGGCCATCTGGATTAAATTGTTCTGACATCATATATTTGGGGAGAATTTACCAATGATGCAATGGAAGCACTAATTGGTGACCAATATATAGATTTTATATCTTTCAGAATATCTTTAGGGGTCCATAAATAGCTGCTGGTTCAAAATTTGTAATAGAAGCTTCTAATTGTATCCATAATTTATCATGTCTATGTTGGAACGCATCAAGTACCCTATTTAGAATGGCTGCTTGGTAATACGCCTTACAACTAGGCAAGGCTAAACCTCCTTCTAATTTGGGTCTAATGAGTACCTTTGTGGCTATGCGAGCTGGTTTTTGGGTCCACACAAATTTAGTAAAGGTCGAATTCATCCTGGATAGGTAGGGCTGTCTCAGTGTTGCAGGTACTGCTTGAAATAAGTACAACAAACGTGGCAATACGTTCATTTTAAGAATATTAACCCTCCCTATCCAGGAAAACTCCTTCCCCTCCCATCTTGCCAGATCACTCTTTATCTTTTTCATTAAGGGGTCAAAGTTTTCTTTTATTATAATTTCTGGGGAGGTAGCTATTTGAGTCCCTAGATAGCTAAGTGTTTTCATTTTCCAATTAAACGGGAAGTTCTCCATTAAATTTTTCCTCTCCCCCTCTGATAACGCAATAGTAAGCGCTTCACACTTATTTAAATTGAGTTATAATTACTATAGAACGAGAATTCCTCAATAGCAACTAATAGGGAGGGTAAAGACGTATGTGGTTGAGTGATAAATAAGAGTAGATCATCGGCATAGGCCGAACAGACATGATGCCTTTTCCCTAACCTGATACCTTTAATATCCGGATTGTTCCTGATCGAGTTTAATAGATGTTCCATGCATAATACATAGAGCATTGGCGAAAGTGGGCATCCCTGACGTGTTCCATTTCTAATGTTTACTGCACCAGACAGAGTACCATTAACTTTGATTTTAGCTGTGGGATTGTTATAAAGTGCCATAATTTTTGTGGTTAAATTTGGGCCCAGTCCAATTTGTTTTAACGTGTGCTCCAGGAACCTCCAGTCGACCCGGTCAAAGGCCTTTTCGGCATCAAGAGCAAGAAGAACTGTGCCGAATTTGGCCTTTTGTGCGTAACTAGCGAGAGCAAAGGCTCTAAGCGTATTGTCTCTCGCTTCTCTATTTGGTATAAATCCGACCTGGTCCGGATCGACTAGAGGCCCCAAGAGTCCAGTGAGTCTATTTGCTATAGTTTTTGAATAAATCTTTGTATCCACATTTAATAAAGAAATTGGCCTGTAATTGTTACATGAGTTGGCATCCTTGCCTTCTTTCGGAATTACTGTGATAAATGCTTCTAGGGATGATGGCAGGAATTTTCGTGACTCTGAGATAGAATTAAACACTTTTAAAAGGTACGGGGATATGACATCTGAAAATAATTTATAAAACTTTGCCGTAAATCCATCTGGGCCCGGGGATTTGCCATTGGAAAGATTTTTGATAACCTCTTTAATCTCTTCCAATGTGAAATCTTTGTCCAGCTCTTCACTCTCCTCTATAGATATCTCAGGCAGTTTAGTTTTGTTAATGTACTCTGTCATAGTATCAGGTGACTCTACTAAGTCTGATGGCCTATTGTCCTTTGGAAGATGATATAATTTATCATAGAAGTTTTTAAATGTATCAGAAATTTCTTCAGTTTTATACGTGATCACTCCCTTTGTATTTCTAATAGAAGCTATAGTGTTTGAGGTCTGTTTATTCTTAAGGGCGTTAGCTAAAAATCTACTGGGCCTATTACTCCAGATATAGAAACTCTTACCACAGATTTGTACCGTTCTTCTATACTGTCCATGAATTAAATCCTTTATTTTACATCTAGTTTCGTTTAATTCCAATAATGTCGTAGGCGACAAGGATCTTTTATGGGCCGATTCTAATTCATTCAATTTGGACAGAAGACCATTCAATTCTTTCGCTTTATCCCTCTTGAGTCTTGCCCCATGTGACATCAAAATACCCCTTGCGGAAGCCTTAAATGCCTCCCATTTAAAGACATCCGCGGTGGGGTCTTTTTTATGTGCTTGTTCGAAAATCTCAAACGAGTTTTTGAGATCAGCTACACAAGCAACATCATTTAATAGGGACTCATTCAGTCTCCATATCACAGCAGGTTTCTTTTTAGGAAGAAAGGTCAAAGTCGTGTGGACTGGCGCATGATCAGATAGGACTATATTACCTATGATGGTATCTTTCAGAGAACCCAAAATTGAATGCGAGGTGAAAATATAATCCAATCTAGAATAGGAATTGGTTGGTGCTGAATAAAACGTGTAGTCTCTAGACGTCGGATTCGAAATTCTCCAAGAGTCAAACAATTTAAGATCTCTCAGAGACTTTTGAATTCTTTTGATTTCTTTAAGGGCAGTTTTCGTTTTACCCTGAAGATGTATCAACCCAGGGATTTATCGGAATATTAAAATCCCCCCCAAGTATTATCTGGCCTTTTGCGAATGTCTGCAATGTACTGAGTGTCTCTGTAATAAAGTTGGCTTGATCTCGATTCGGAGCATAAATATTTGCCAGAGTCAGCGTCTCTTCTGCAATTAAACAATTGACAAAGACATACCTGGCCTCACTATCTATTTTTGCGTCTAAAAATTTGAAAGGGAGAGTTTTATGGATGCCTATGGAGACACCCTTGGTCTTTTTATCGGGAGAAGTTGCATGATACCATGTTGTAAAATATCTATTTTTTCCCAAATCAGGGGTTTTGTCTACTTTAAAGTGAGTTTCTTGAAGCATAACTATGTGTGACTTCCTCTTGTGTAGTGAATATAAAACATTAGAACGTTTTTCGGGGGTGTTAAACCCGTTGACGTTTAATGTGGTTATTGTAATGTCTGTCATCGTGATCGTGAGTGTTTAGAACTTACAATTTAGGCGGACGTCAGTTTCGGTGATGTGGTCTTGACTTTAAACCTTCAAGGACGTGCTCTGTGTTGCCAAGGACTATCTGTGATCACAACCGCAGGGGAATTGGGAAAGGAAAAAGAACTGGATAAAGATAGAAAAAGAGAAACAGAAATTAAGCACTTCACAAGATATACAATCGTGTAAATCTAATGAATAGAACAAAAATCTAAACTAACAAAAAAAGCGTGAACAGCACGCAGGGGTCTATTTGTGACAATTTGTCACTAAGTCTTGATAGGCAAGACAAACTATTGAGTCGGAGGGTTGGCACGCTAGTGGGTCTAGATGGAGAGTATATGACTAGGCCTATATGACATCATATCGTAGATTTGGAGGAATTGAACTACAAGGTTAGGAAAAAACCTTTTAAACCATCCTATAAGTTTACTGTTTTAAGGAGACATTTCTCTAAGTGTTCAACCTATTAATACTCATAACTCCTAACTCCAACAATCTTATGGGCTTAAGAGTAAATAATACTGTTATCAAATAAATTCAAGAAATAAAGTCTGCTACTTAAGGAGGGAAAAAGCATGATAACAACAATAATGTTCAGATAACTTATTGAAAAGGCGGGATCCCATCACGATCTTCAGCGCGGTCCGGGCTGTTGGCTCCTGGGCATCTTCCTATCCCTCTCTCTTTGTAGTCGGGGTGGCAGGTCCGGTCTCCTGATGTCCTCTGCGTCGTCAGGTCTTGGGGTCGAAATATAGCTGGGTGGGGGCAGTATCCTGGTCTCATGTAAGTTGCACCATTCATGCAGGTATAAATTTTGAAGGTTCAAAGCTTTCATGAACTCTGGTAAATCTTTGGGTTCTCTTAATGTAAGAGTGTTTCCACCGTATCTCACTGACAATGAGAAGGGAAATCCCCACTTGTATTGAATGTTGAGCTCTTGCAATTTTTGCGTGAGTGGCCTGAGAGTTGCTCTTTGTCTCAAGGTAAGCAGTGATAAATCCGTAAAGAGCTGGATCTTTGCTCCATTAAAATCGATATTTTGAATTTCTCTCGCCTTTCTCATTATTTCTTCCTTCTGTGCATAATAGTGCACCCTGCATATGGTGTCTCTAGGTCTTCTTGAGTCTTTCCCCCTCGGTTTTAGAGCTCTGTGTACCCTGTCAATCTCTAAGTGGGTATCTAGCGGTTTTCCTAGTATCCTATTGAACAATGAAGAAACCGCACCATATAGATCCGCCGTTTTAACTTCCTCTGGCAACCCTCTAATCCTTATATTGTTACGACGGCTCCTATTTTCCACGTCATCTAATCTAAGGGTTATCATCTTTTGTGAGATTTTGAGAGACTCAGTAATATATGTCAACTCTCTAATTTTGTCACCTTGCCCCATTTGAATTTTTTCAAGACCAACTGATTTCTTTTCTAATTTCGCAACATTGTCTTGAACCACTGCAAGGTCTTTTTGCCAAGACGCTTTAAGCTCATTCCCTAAATTAGTCAGATCTTGCTTAGAGGGAATTAGCAGCAGTAACGCCTGTAATTCGGGGTGCCCCTTTAAAACCCTCTTGGCATTCTCCGATGCTGATAATTGTTTAGGAGTATTTAGCGAGGGATTGTGAATTATTGAATCCGCTGACGAAGTTGATGATTCGTCTGAGGAAGACATGTCGTGGGCATAGTAGGATTTATTCAGATCTAATTTATTCGGCGTTTTCAGTAGTTTTCTCTTACTTGGGGGTAGGGTTTCCTCATCTGAATCTATTGGGGTTGAGTACCCTTCTGAGACATCAGATTCCTGAGATCCCCTTTTATTATGAATAGGTTTGTGGGAAACTGGGACATCCTGTTCTCCCTTTCTATTCTTCTCGCACGAGTCTGTTGTGTCCATTTTATATGTATTATTTTCATACATGTCATCAGAATATGAGGCTGGGAGATCAGATGAATCTGGAATAACTTTATCTTTATTGATTGCCATCTGCTCCCTCAATTTTGCCTCATCCAATATGGCCGACTGTGTGCCTTTAAATGGGGCAGACTTCACTTGTGATACTCCTACAGGAGTGCTTATGGGGACAGTGGAGGGCTGTTTCTGTGTCTGGGGATCCCACATAACTGATATTTTATTAGTCTTGGGGATAGCCCCTGGCTCTCTTTTCAGATGCTGTGCCTGCTGCATAATTTCCCCCTCCAATATGGCCGCCGCCATGCCGCTCTGAGAGGCCGCTCTCAGCTGATCGGCGGCACTCTCCTGCATCTCCCCTGCTTGCTCTGGGGTCTGGCGGCGCAATACAAGGTCCCTACTCACTGCGGGTGCCTCGTATGTGTCAGTCGGGTCCACCGCTGAAGTCTGCCCCGCTTCTCCTCTTCGGTCCGACATATCCAAGATGGCCGCGGGATCTTCACGTGGAGCGCTGCAGCTGCTTCTTGCTGTCGGCTCCTTCTTCTGCCGCTCGGGATCGCTGGCCGCTTGGCTCATCTTGATCCCCGCGGTCTCCCTGGTCTTTGCCTTCTTTTCAGACTTCTTGATCCCCGACATGCTGGTGCTGATTCCTCTCTTAGCTGAGGCCGGTCACGGAGCTCTCTTCACGTGCTGCGGACCATCAGCGCGTCAAGCCACGCCTCCGCCATTGATTTTCTATGGGAATTGCAGAAATGACTTCTAAGCCTCAAAATAATGACTTTTTTTCCTAAGGTGGTAGGAATGAAACTCAGTGTGGGCTGGATGGGGTCCCCCCTGGGCACCGCAGACCTAAGCTTGTTTAACTCCTACCTCTTAAAGGGACCGAGAAAAAATGACCTTTTCTGCACTCCAATGTAAGTCAATGGGGCGATTTTTTGGCTATGTGCTAGAAATGAAATTCAGTGCGGATTGGATGACAGGCACCCTAGGCACCCAGGATCGGCTTTAGTTTCACGTGTATCTCTTAAGGCGGCAGAGAAAATCCACCTGATATGCTCTCCACACAATTGAATAGAGACGCCATTGATTTTCTATGGGAATTGCAGAAATGACTTCTAAGCCTCAAAATAATGATTTGTTTTCCTAAGGTGGTAGGAATGAAACTCAGTGTGGGCTGGATGGGGTCCCCCCTGGGCACCGCAGACCTAAGCTTGTTTAACTCCTACCTCTTAAAGGGACCGAGAAAAAATGACCTTTTCTGCACTCCAATGTAAGTCAATGGGGCGATTTTTTGGCTATGTGCTAGAAATGAAATTCAGTGCGGATTGGATGACAGGCACCCTAGGCACCCAGGATCGGCTTTAGTTTCACGTGTATCTCTTAAGCCGGCAGAGAAAACCCACCTGATATGCGCTCCACACAATTGAATTAGAGACGCCGTTGATTTTCTATGGGAATTGCAGAAATGACTTCTAAGCCTCAAAATAATGACTTTTTTTTCCTAAGGTGGTAGGAATGAAACTCAGTGCGGGCTGGATGGGGTCCCCCCTGGGCACCGCAGACCTAAGCTTGTTTAACTCCTACCTCTTAAAGGGACCGAGAAAAAATGACCTTTTCTGCACTCCAATGTAAGTCAATGGGGCGAATTTTTGGCTATGTGCTAGAAATGAAATTCAGTGCGGATTGGATGACAGGCACCCTAGGCACCCAGGATCGGCTTTAGTTTCATGTGTATCTCTTAAGCCGGCAGAGAAAACCCACCTGATATGCGCTCCACACAATTGAATAGAGACGCCGTTGATTTTCTATGGGAATTGCAGAAATGACTTCTAAGCCTCAAAATAATGACTTTTTTTCCTAAGGTGGTAGGAATGAAACTCAGTGCGGGCTGGATGGGGTCCCCCCTGGGCACCGCAGCTCTAAGCTTGTTTAACTCCTACCTCTTAAAGGGACCGAGAAAAAATGACCTTTTCTGCACTCCAATGTAAGTCAATGGGGCGATTTTTTGGCTATGTGCTAGAAAATGAAATTCAGTGCGGATTGGATGACAGGCACCCTAGGCACCCAGGATCGGCTTTAGTTTCACGTGTATCTCTTAAGGCGGCAGAGAAAATCCACCTGATATGCGCTCCACACAATTGAATAGAGACGCCATTGATTTTCTATGGGAATTGCAGAAATGACTTCTAAGCCTCAAAATAATGACTTTTTTCCTAAGGTGGTAGGAATGAAACTCAGTGTGGGCTGGATGGGGTCCCCCCTGGGCACCGCAGACCTAAGCTTGTTTAACTCCTACCTCTTAAAGGGACCGAGAAAAAATGACCTTTTTCTGCACTCCAATGTAAGTCAATGGGGCGATTTTTTGGCTATGTGCTAGAAATGAAATTCAGTTGCGGATTGGATGACAGGCACCCTAGGCACCCAGGATCGGCTTTAGTTTCACGTGTATCTCTTAAGGCGGCAGAGAAAATCCACCTGATATGCGCTCCACACAATTGAATAGAGACGCCATTGATTTTCTATGGGAATTGCAGAAATGACTTCTAAGCCTCAAAATAATGACTTTTTTTCCTAAGGTGGTAGGAATGAAACTCAGTGTGGGCTGGATGGGGTCCCCCTGGGCACCGCAGACCTAAGCTTGTTTAACTCCTACCTCTTAAAGGGACCGAGAAAAAATGACCTTTTCTGCACTCCAATGTAAGTCAATGGGGCGATTTTTTGGCTATGTGCTAGAAATGAAATTCAGTGCGGATTGGATGACAGGCACCCTAGGCACCCAGGATCGGCTTTAGTTTCACGTGTATCTCTTAAGCCCGCAGAGAAAATCCCACCTGATATGCGCTCCACACAATTGAATAGAGACGCTATTGATTTTCTATGGGAATTGCAGAAATGACTTCTAAGCCTCAAAATAATGACTTTTTTTTCCTAAGGTGGTAGGAATGAAACTCAGTGTGGGCTGGATGGGGTCCCCCCTGGGCACCGCAGACCTAAGCTTGTTTAACTCCTACCTCTTAAAGGACCGAGAAAAAATGACCTTTTCTGCACTCCAATGTAAGTCAATGGGGGCGATTTTTTGGCTATGTGCTAGAAATGAAATTCAGTGCGGATTGGATGACAGGCACCCTAGGCCACCAGGATCGGCATTAGTTTCACGTGTATCTCTTAAGCCGGCAGAGAAAACCCACCTGATATGCGCTCCACACAATTGAATTAGAGACGCCGTTGATTTTCTATGGGAATTGCAGAAATGACTTCTAAGCCTCAAAATAATGACTTTTTTTCCTAAGGTGGTAGGAATGAAAATCAGTGCGGCTGGCTGGATGGGGTCCCCCCTGGGCACCGCAGACCTAAGCTTGTTTAACTCCTACCTCTTAAAGGGACCGAGAAAAAATGACCTTTTCTGCACTCCAATGTAAGTCAATGGGGGCGATTTTTTGGCTATGTGCTAGAAATGAAATTCAGGGCGGATTGGATGACAGGCACCCTAGGCACCAGGATCGGCTTTAGTTTCATGTGTATCTCTTAAGCGGCAGAGAAAACCACCTGATATGCGCTCCACACAATTGAATAGAGACGCCTTTGATATTCTATGGGAATTGCAGAAATGACTTCTAAGCCTCAAAATAATGACTTTTTTTCCTAAGGTGGTAGGAATGAAACTCAGTGCGGGCTGGATGGGGTCCCCCCCCTGGGCACCGCAGACCTTTTCTGCACTCCAATGTAAGTCAATGGGGCGATTTTTTGGCTATGTGCTAGAAATGAAATTCAGTGCGGATTGGATGACAGGCACCCTAGGCACCCAGGATCGGCTTTAGTTTCATGTGTATCTCTTAAGCCGGCAGAGAAAACCCACCTGATATGCGCTCCACACAATTGAATAGAGACGCCGTTGATATTCTATGGGAATTGCAGAAATGACTTCTAAGCCTCAAATAATGACTTTTTTTCCTAAGGTGGTAGGAATGAAACTCAGTGCGGGCTGGATGGGGTCCCCCCTGGGCACCGCAGACCTAAGCTTGTTTAACTCCTACCTCTTAAAGGGACCGAGAAAAAATGACCTTTTCTGCACTCCAATGTAAGTCAATGGGGCGATTTTTTGGCTATGTGCTAGAAATGAAATTCAGTGCGGATTGGATGACAGGCACCCTAGGCACCCAGGATCGGCTTTAGTTTCACGTGTATCTCTTAAGCCGGCAGAGAAAACCCACCTGATATGCGCTCCACACAATTGAATAGAGACGCCGTTGATTTTCTATGGGAATTGCAGAAATGACTTCTAAGCCTCAAAATAATGACTTTTTTTCCTAAGGTGGTAGGAATGAAACTCAGTGCGGGCTGGATGGGGTCCCCCCTGGGCACCGCAGACCTAAGCTTGTTTAACTCCTACCTCTTAAAGGGACCGAGAAAAAATGACCTTTTCTGCACTCCAATGTAAGTCAATGGGGCGATTTTTTGGCTATGTGCTAGAAATGAAATTCAGTGCGGATTGGATGACAGGCACCCTAGGCACCCAGGATCGGCTTTAGTTTCATGTGTATCTCTTAAGCCGGCAGAGAAAACCCACCTGATATGCGCTCCACACAATTGAATAGAGACGCCGTTGATTTTCTATGGGAATTGCAGAAATGACTTCTAAGCCTCAAAATAATGACTTTTTTTCCTAAGGTGGTAGGAATGAAACTCAGTGTGGGCTGGATGGGGTCCCCCCTGGGCACCGCAGACCTAAGCTTGTTTAACTCCTACCTCTTAAAGGGACCGAGAAAAAATGACCTTTTCTGCACTCCAATGTAAGTCAATGGGGCGATTTTTTGGCTATGAGCTAGAAATGAAATTCAGTGCGGATTGGATGACAGGCACCCTAGGCACCCAGGATCGGCTTTAGTTTCACGTGTATCTCTTAAGCCGGCAGAGAAAACCCACCTGATATGCGCTCCACACAATTGAATAGAGACGCCGTTGATTTTCTATGGGAATTGCAGAAATGACTTCTAAGCCTCAAAATAATGACTTTTTTTCCTAAGGTGGTAGGAATGAAACTCAGTGCGGGCTGGATGGGGTCCCCCCTGGGCACCGCAGACCTAAGCTTGTTTAACTCCTACCTCTTAAAGGGACCGAGAAAAAATGACCTTTTCTGCACTCCAATGTAAGTCAATGGGGCGATTTTTTGGCTATGTGCTAGAAATGAAATGCAGTGCGGATTGGATGACAGGCACCCTAGGCACCCAGGATCGGCTTTAGTTTCACGTGTATCTCTTAAGCCGGCAGAGAAAACCCACCTGATATGCGCTCCACACAATTGAATAGAGACGCCGTTGATTTTCTATGGGAATTGCAGAAATGACTTCTAAGCCTCAAAATAATGACTTTTTTTCCTAAGGTGGTAGGAATGAAACTCAGTGCGGGCTGGATGGGGTCCCCCCTGGGCACCGCAGACCTAAGCTTGTTTAACTCCTACCTCTTAAAGGGACCGAGAAAAAATGACCTTTTCTGCACTCCAATGTAAGTCAATGGGGCGATTTTTTGGCTATGTGCTAGAAATGAAATTCAGTGCGGATTGGATGACAGGCACCCTAGGCACCCAGGATCGGCTTTAGTTTCATGTGTATCTCTTAAGCCGGCAGAGAAAACCCACCTGATATGCGCTCCACACAATTGAATAGAGACGCCGTTGATTTTCTATGGGAATTGCAGAAATGACTTCTAAGCCTCAAAATAATGACTTTTTTTCCTAAGGTGGTAGGAATGAAACTCAGTGCGGGCTGGATGGGGTCCCCCCTGGGCACCGCAGACCTAAGCTTGTTTAACTCCTACCTCTTAAAGGGACCGAGAAAAAATGACCTTTTCTGCACTCCAATGTAAGTCATTGGGGCGATTTTTTGGCTATGTGCTAGAAATGAAATTCAGTGCGGATTGGATGACAGGCACCCTAGGCACCCAGGATCGGCTTTAGTTTCACGTGTATCTCTTAAGCCGGCAGAGAAAACCCACCTGATATGCGCTCCACACAATTGAATAGAGACGCCGTTGATTTTCTATGGGAATTGCAGAAATGACTTCTAAGCCTCAAAATAATGACTTTTTTTCCTAAGGTGGTAGGAATGAAACTCAGTGTGGGCTGGATGGGGTCCCCCCTGGGCACCGCAGACCTAAGCTTGTTTAACTCCTACCTCTTAAAGGGACCGAGAAAAAATGACCTTTTCTGCACTCCAATGTAAGTCAATGGGGCGATTTTTTGGCTATGTGCTAGAAATGAAATTCAGTGCGGATTGGATGACAGGCACCCTAGGCACCCAGGATCGGCTTTAGTTTCACGTGTATCTCTTAAGCCGGCAGAGAAAACCCACCTGATATGCGCTCCACACAATTGAATAGAGACGCCGTTGATTTTCTATGGGAATTGCAGAAATGACTTCTAAGCCTCAAAATAATGACTTTTTTTCCTAAGGTGGTAGGAATGAAACTCAGTACGGGCTGGATGGGGTCCCCCCTGGGCACCGCAGACCTAAGCTTGTTTAACTCCTACCTCTTAAAGGGACCGAGAAAAAATGACCTTTTCTGCACTCCAATGTAAGTCAATGGGGCGATTTTTTGGCTATGTGCTAGAAATGAAATTCAGTGCGGATTGGATGACAGGCACCCTAGGCACCCAGGATCGGCTTTAGTTTCACGTGTATCTCTTAAGCCGGCAGAGAAAACCCACCTGATATGCGCTCCACACAATTGAATAGAGACGCCGTTGATTTCTATGGGAATTGCAGAAATGACTTCTAAGCCTCAAAATAATGACTTTTTTTCCTAAGGTGGTAGGAATGAAACTCAGTGCGGGCTGGATGGGGTCCCCCCTGGGCACCGCAGACCTAAGCTTGTTTAACTCCTACCTCTTAAAGGGACCGAGAAAAAATGACCTTTTCTGCACTCCAATGTAAGTCAATGGGGCGATTTTTGGCTATGTCCCATAGAAAATCAGTGCGTTGGATGACAGGCATTGTGTGGAGCGCATATCAGGTGTATTTCTCTGCCGGCTTAAGAGATACACGTGAAACTAAAGCCGATCCTGGGTGCCTAGGGTGCCTGTCATCCAATCCGCACTGAATTTCATTTCTAGCACATAGCCAAAAAATCGCCCCATTGACTTACATTGGAGTGCAGAAAAGGTCATTTTTTCTCGGTCCCTTTAAGAGGTAGGAGTTAAACAAGCTTAGGTCTGCGGTGCCCAGGGGCACCCCATCCAGCCCGCACTGAGTTTCATTCCTACCACCTTAGGAAAAAAAGTCATTATTTTGAGGCTTAGAAGTCATTTCTGCAATTCCCATAGAAAATCAATGGCGTCTCTATTCAATTGTGTGGAGCGCATATCAGGTGGATTTTCTCTGCCGGCTTAAGAGATACACGTGAAACTAAAGCCGATCCTGGGTGCCTAGGGTGCCTGTCATCCAATCCGCACTGAATTTCATTTCTAGCACATAGCCAAAAAATCGCCCCATTGACTTACATTGGAGTGCAGAAAAGGTCATTTTTTCTCGGTCCCTTTAAGAGGTAGGAGTTAAACAAGCTTAGGTCTGCGGTGCCCAGGGGGGACCCCATCCAGCCCGCACTGAGTTTCATTCCTACCACCTTAGGAAAAAAAGTCATTATTTTGAGGCTTAGAAGTCATTTCTGCAATTCCCATAGAAAATCAATGGCGTCTCTATTCAATTGTGTGGAGCGCATATCAGGTGGGTTTTCTCTGCCGGCTTAAGAGATACACGTGAAACTAAAGCCGATCCTGGGTGCCTAGGGTGCCTGTCATCCAATCCGCACTGCATTTCATTTCTAGCACATAGCCAAAAAATCGCCCCATTGACTTACATTGGAGTGCAGAAAAGGTCATTTTTTCTCGGTCCCTTTAAGAGGTAGGAGTTAAACAAGCTTAGGTCTGCGGTGCCCAGGGGGGACCCCATCCAGCCCGCACTGAGTTTCATTCCTACCACCTTAGGAAAAAAAGTCATTATTTTGAGGCTTAGAAGTCATTTCTGCTATTCCCATAGAAAATCAACGGCGTCTCTATTCAATTGTGTGGAGCGCATATCGGGTGGGTTTTCTCTGCCGGCTTAAGAGATACACGTGAAACTAAAGCCGATCCTGGGTGCCTAGGGTGCCTGTCATCCAATCCGCACTGAATTTCATTTCTAGCACATAGCCAAAAAATCGCCCCATTGACTTACATTGGAGTGCAGAAAAGGTCATTTTTTCTCGGTCCCTTTAAGAGGTAGGAGTTAAACAAGCTTAGGTCTGCGGTGCCCAGGGGGGACCCCATCCAGCCCGCACTGAGTTTCATTCCTACCACCTTAGGAAAAAAAGTCATTATTTTGAGGCTTAGAAGTCATTTCTGCAATTCCCATAGAAAATCAACGGCGTCTCTATTCAATTGTGTGGAGCGCATATCAGGTGGGTTTTCTCTGCCGGCTTAAGAGATACACGTGAAACTAAAGCCGATCCTGGGTGCCTAGGGTGCCTGTCATCCAATCCGCACTGCATTTCATTTCTAGCACATAGCCAAAAAATCGCCCCATTGACTTACATTGGAGTGCAGAAAAGGTCATTTTTTCTCGGTCCCTTTAAGAGGTAGGAGTTAAACAAGCTTAGGTCTGCGGTGCCCAGGGGGGACCCCATCCAGCCCGCACTGAGTTTCATTCCTACCACCTTAGGAAAAAAAGTCATTATTTTGAGGCTTAGAAGTCATTTCTGCAATTCCCATAGAAAATCAACGGCGTCTCTATACAATTGTGTGGAGCGCATATCAGGTGGGTTTTCTCTGCCGGCTTAAGAGATACACGTGAAACTAAAGCCGATCCTGGGTGCCTAGGGTGCCTGTCATCCAATCCGCACTGAATTTCATTTCTAGCACATAGCCAAAAAATCGCCCCATTGACTTACATTGGAGTGCAGAAAAGGTCATTTTTTCTCGGTCCCTTTAAGAGGTAGGAGTTAAACAAGCTTAGGTCTGCGGTGCCCAGGGGGGACCCCATCCAGCCCGCACTGAGTTTCATTCCTACCACCTTAGGAAAAAAAGTCATTATTTTGAGGCTTAGAAGTCATTTCTGCAATTCCCATAGAAAATCAACGGCGTCTCTATTCAATTGTGTGGAGCGCATATCAGGTGGGTTTTCTCTGCCGGCTTAAGAGATACACGTGAAACTAAAGCCGATCCTGGGTGCCTAGGGTGCCTGTCATCCAATCCGCACTGCATTTCATTTCTAGCACATAGCCAAAAAATCGCCCCATTGACTTACATTGGAGTGCAGAAAAGGTCATTTTTTCTCGGTCCCTTTAAGAGGTAGGAGTTAAACAAGCTTAGGTCTGCGGTGCCCAGGGGGGACCCCATCCAGCCCGCACTGAGTTTCATTCCTACCACCTTAGGAAAAAAAGTCATTATTTTGAGGCTTAGAAGTCATTTCTGCAATTCCCATAGAAAATCAACGGCGTCTCTATTCAATTGTGTGGAGCGCATATCAGGTGGGTTTTCTCTGCCGGCTTAAGAGATACACGTGAAACTAAAGCCGATCCTGGGTGCCTAGGGTGCCTGTCATCCAATCCGCACTGAATTTCATTTCTAGCACATAGCCAAAAAATCGCCCCATTGACTTACATTGGAGTGCAGAAAAGGTCATTTTTTCTCGGTCCCTTTAAGAGGTAGGAGTTAAACAAGCTTAGGTCTGCGGTGCCCAGGGGGGACCCCATCCAGCCCGCACTGAGTTTCATTCCTACCACCTTAGGAAAAAAAGTCATTATTTTGAGGCTTAGAAGTCATTTCTGCAATTCCCATAGAAAATCAACGGCGTCTCTATTCAATTGTGTGGAGCGCATATCAGGTGGGTTTTCTCTGCCGGCTTAAGAGATACACGTGAAACTAAAGCCGATGCTGGGTGCCTAGGGTGCCTGTCATCCAATCCGCACTGAATTTCATTTCTAGCACATAGCCAAAAAATCGCCCCATTGACTTACATTGGAGTGCAGAAAAGGTCATTTTTTCTCGGTCCCTTTAAGAGGTAGGAGTTAAACAAGCTTAGGTCTGCGGTGCCCAGGGGGGACCCCATCCAGCCCGCACTGAGTTTCATTCCTACCACCTTAGGAAAAAAAGTCATTATTTTGAGGCTTAGAAGTCATTTCTGCAATTCCCATAGAAAATCAACGGCGTCTCTATTCAATTGTGTGGAGCGCATATCAGGTGGGTTTTCTCTGCCGGCTTAAGAGATACACGTGAAACTAAAGCCGATCCTGGGTGCCTAGGGTGCCTGTCATCCAATCCGCACTGAATTTCATTTCTAGCACATAGCCAAAAAATCGCCCCATTGACTTACATTGGAGTGCAGAAAAGGTCATTTTTTCTCGGTCCCTTTAAGAGGTAGGAGTTAAACAAGCTTAGGTCTGCGGTGCCCAGGGGGGACCCCATCCAGCCCGCACTGAGTTTCATTCCTACCACCTTAGGAAAAAAAGTCATTATTTTGAGGCTTAGAAGTCATTTCTGCAATTCCCATAGAAAATCAACGGCGTCTCTATTCAATTGTGTGGAGCGCATATCAGGTGGGTTTTCTCTGCCGGCTTAAGAGATACACGTGAAACTAAAGCCGATCCTGGGTGCCTAGGGTGCCTGTCATCCAATCCGCACTGCATTTCATTTCTAGCACATAGCCAAAAAATCGCCCCATTGACTTACATTGGAGTGCAGAAAAGGTCATTTTTTCTCGGTCCCTTTAAGAGGTAGGAGTTAAACAAGCTTAGGTCTGCGGTGCCCAGGGGGGACCCCATCCAGCCCGCACTGAGTTTCATTCCTACCACCTTAGGAAAAAAAGTCATTATTTTGAGGCTTAGAAGTCATTTCTGCAATTCCCATAGAAAATCAACGGCGTCTCTATTCAATTGTGTGGAGCGCATATCAGGTGGGTTTTCTCTGCCGGCTTAAGAGATACACGTGAAACTAAAGCCGATCCTGGGTGCCTAGGGTGCCTGTCATCCAATCCGCACTGAATTTCATTTCTAGCACATAGCCAAAAAATCGCCCCATTGACTTACATTGGAGTGCAGAAAAGGTCATTTTTTCTCGGTCCCTTTAAGAGGTAGGAGTTAAACAAGCTTAGGTCTGCGGTGCCCAGGGGGGACCCCATCCAGCCCGCACTGAGTTTCATTCCTACCACCTTAGGAAAAAAAGTCATTATTTTGAGGCTTAGAAGTCATTTCTGCAATTCCCATAGAAAATCAACGGCGTCTCTATTCAATTGTGTGGAGCGCATATCAGGTGGGTTTTCTCTGCCGGCTTAAGAGATACACGTGAAACTAAAGCCGATCCTGGGTGCCTAGGGTGCCTGTCATCCAATCCGCACTGCATTTCATTTCTAGCACATAGCCAAAAAATCGCCCCATTGACTTACATTGGAGTGCAGAAAAGGTCATTTTTTCTCGGTCCCTTTAAGAGGTAGGAGTTAAACAAGCTTAGGTCTGCGGTGCCCAGGGGGGACCCCATCCAGCCCGCACTGAGTTTCATTCCTACCACCTTAGGAAAAAAAGTCATTATTTTGAGGCTTAGAAGTCATTTCTGCAATTCCCATAGAAAATCAACGGCGTCTCTATTCAATTGTGTGGAGCGCATATCAGGTGGGTTTTCTCTGCCGGCTTAAGAGATACACGTGAAACTAAAGCCGATCCTGGGTGCCTAGGGTGCCTGTCATCCAATCCGCACTGAATTTCATTTCTAGCACATAGCCAAAAAATCGCCCCATTGACTTACCTTGGAGTGCAGAAAAGGTCATTTTTTCTCGGTCCCTTTAAGAGGTAGGAGTTAAACAAGCTTAGGTCTGCGGTGCCCAGGGGGGACCCCATCCAGCCCGCACTGAGTTTCATTCCTACCACCTTAGGAAAAAAAGTCATTATTTTGAGGCTTAGAAGTCATTTCTGCAATTCCCATAGAAAATCAACGGCGTCTCTATTCAATTGTGTGGAGCGCATATCAGGTGGGTTTTCTCTGCCGGCTTAAGAGATACACGTGAAACTAAAGCCGATCCTGGGTGCCTAGGGTGCCTGTCATCCAATCCGCACTGCATTTCATTTCTAGCACATAGCCAAAAAATCGCCCCATTGACTTACATTGGAGTGCAGAAAAGGTCATTTTTTCTCGGTCCCTTTAAGAGGTAGGAGTTAAACAAGCTTAGGTCTGCGGTGCCCAGGGGGGACCCCATCCAGCCCGCACTGAGTTTCATTCCTACCACCTTAGGAAAAAAAGTCATTATTTTGAGGCTTAGAAGTCATTTCTGCAATTCCCATAGAAAATCAACGGCGTCTCTATTCAATTGTGTGGAGCGCATATCAGGTGGGTTTTCTCTGCCGGCTTAAGAGATACACGTGAAACTAAAGCCGATCCTGGGTGCCTAGGGTGCCTGTCATCCAATCCGCACTGAATTTCATTTCTAGCACATAGCCAAAAAATCGCCCCATTGACTTACATTGGAGTGCAGAAAAGGTCATTTTTTCTCGGTCCCTTTAAGAGGTAGGAGTTAAACAAGCTTAGGTCTGCGGTGCCCAGGGGGGACCCCATCCAGCCCGCACTGAGTTTCATTCCTACCACCTTAGGAAAAAAAGTCATTATTTTGAGGCTTAGAAGTCATTTCTGCAATTCCCATAGAAAATCAACGGCGTCTCTATTCAATTGTGTGGAGCGCATATCAGGTGGGTTTTCTCTGCCGGCTTAAGAGATACACGTGAAACTAAAGCCGATCCTGGGTGCCTAGGGTGCCTGTCATCCAATCCGCACTGAATTTCATTTCTAGCACATAGCCAAAAAATCGCCCCATTGACTTACATTGGAGTGCAGAAAAGGTCATTTTTTCTCGGTCCCTTTAAGAGGTAGGAGTTAAACAAGCTTAGGTCTGCGGTGCCCAGGGGGGACCCCATCCAGCCCACACTGAGTTTCATTCCTACCACCTTAGGAAAAAAAGTCATTATTTTGAGGCTTAGAAGTCATTTCTGCAATTCCCATAGAAAATCAACGGCGTCTCTATTCAATTGTGTGGAGCGCATATCAGGTGGGTTTTCTCTGCCGGCTTAAGAGATACACGTGAAACTAAAGCCGATCCTGGGTGCCTAGGGTGCCTGTCATCCAATCCGCACTGAATTTCATTTCTAGCACATAGCCAAAAAATCGCCCCATTGACTTACATTGGAGTGCAGAAAAGGTCATTTTTTCTCGGTCCCTTTAAGAGGTAGGAGTTAAACAAGCTTAGGTCTGCGGTGCCCAGGGGGGACCCCATCCAGCCCGCACTGAGTTTCATTCCTACCACCTTAGGAAAAAAAGTCATTATTTTGAGGCTTAGAAGTCATTTCTGCAATTCCCATCGAAAATAAACGGCGTCTCTATTCAATTGTGTGGAGCGCATATCAGGTGGGTTTTCTCTGCCGGCTTAAGAGATACACGTGAAACTAAAGCCGATCCTGGGTGCCTAGGGTGCCTGTCATCCAATCCGCACTGAATTTCATTTCTAGCACATAGCCAAAAAATCGCCCCATTGACTTACATTGGAGTGCAGAAAAGGTCATTTTTTCTCGGTCCCTTTAAGAGGTAGGAGTTAAACAAGCTTAGGTCTGCGGTGCCCAGGGGGGACCCCATCCAGCCCGCACTGAGTTTCATTCCTACCACCTTAGGAAAAAAAGTCATTATTTTGAGGCTTAGAAGTCATTTCTGCAATTCCCATAGAAAATCAATGGCGTCTCTATTCAATTGTGTGGAGCGCATATCAGGTGGGTTTTCTCTGCCGGCTTAAGAGATACACGTGAAACTAAAGCCGATCCTGGGTGCCTAGGGTGCCTGTCATCCAATCCGCACTGAATTTCATTTCTAGCACATAGCCAAAAAATCGCCCCATTGACTTACATTGGAGTGCAGAAAAGGTCATTTTTTCTCGGTCCCTTTAAGAGGTAGGAGTTAAACAAGCTTAGGTCTGCGGTGCCCAGGGGGGACCCCATCCAGCCCGCACTGAGTTTCATTCCTACCACCTTAGGAAAAAAAGTCATTATTTTGAGGCTTAGAAGTCATTTCTGCAATTCCCATAGAAAATCAACGGCGTCTCTATTCAATTGTGTGGAGCGCATATCAGGTGGGTTTTCTCTGCCGGCTTAAGAGATACACGTGAAACTAAAGCCGATCCTGGGTGCCTAGGGTGCCTGTCATCCAATCCGCACTGAATTTCATTTCTAGCACATAGCCAAAAAATCGCCCCATTGACTTACATTGGAGTGCAGAAAAGGTCATTTTTTCTCGGTCCCTTTAAGAGGTAGGAGTTAAACAAGCTTAGGTCTGCGGTGCCCAGGGGGGACCCCATCCAGCCCGCACTGAGTTTCATTCCTACCACCTTAGGAAAAAAAGTCATTATTTTGAGGCTTAGAAGTCATTTCTGCAATTCCCATAGAAAATCAACGGCGTCTCTATTCAATTGTGTGGAGCGCATATCAGGTGGGTTTTCTCTGCCGGCTTAAGAGATACACGTGAAACTAAAGCCGATCCTGGGTGCCTAGGGTGCCTGTCATCCAATCCGCACTGAATTTCATTTCTAGCACATAGCCAAAAAATCGCCCCATTGACTTACATTGGAGTGCAGAAAAGGTCATTTTTTCTCGGTCCCTTTAAGAGGTAGGAGTTAAACAAGCTTAGGTCTGCGGTGCCCAGGGGGGACCCCATCCAGCCCGCACTGAGTTTCATTCCTACCACCTTAGGAAAAAAAGTCATTATTTTGAGGCTTAGAAGTCATTTCTGCAATTCCCATAGAAAATCAACGGCGTCTCTATTCAATTGTGTGGAGCGCATATCAGGTGGGTTTTCTCTGCCGGCTTAAGAGATACACGTGAAACTAAAGCTGATCCTGGGTGCCTAGGGTGCCTGTCATCCAATCCGCACTGAATTTCATTTCTAGCACATAGCCAAAAAATCGCCCCATTGACTTACATTGGAGTGCAGAAAAGGTCATTTTTACTCGGTCCCTTTAAGAGGTAGGAGTTAAACAAGCTTAGGTCTGCGGTGCCCAGGGGGGACCCCATCCAGCCCGCACTGAGTTTCATTCCTACCACCTTAGGAAAAAAAGTCATTATTTTGAGGCTTAGAAGTCATTTCTGCAATTCCCATAGAAAATCAACGGCGTCTCTATTCAGTTGTGTGGAGCGCATATCAGGTGGGTTTTCTCTGCCGGCTTAAGAGATACACGTGAAACTAAAGCCGATCCTGGGTGCCTAGGGTGCCTGTCATCCAATCCGCACTGAATTTCATTTCTAGCACATAGCCAAAAAATCGCCCCATTGACTTACATTGGAGTGCAGAAAAGGTCATTTTTTCTCGGTCCCTTTAAGAGGTAGGAGTTAAACAAGCTTAGGTCTGCGGTGCCCAGGGGGGACCCCATCCAGCCCACACTGAGTTTCATTCCTACCACCTTAGGAAAAAAAGTCATTATTTTGAGGCTTAGAAGTCATTTCTGCAATTCCCATAGAAAATCAACGGCGTCTCTATTCAATTGTGTGGAGCGCATATCAGGTGGGTTTTCTCTGCCGGCTTAAGAGATACACGTGAAACTAAAGCCGATCCTGGGTGCCTAGGGTGCCTGTCATCCAATCCGCACTGAATTTCATTTCTAGCACATAGCCAAAAAATCGCCCCATTGACTTACATTGGAGTGCAGAAAAGGTCATTTTTTCTCGGTCCCTTTAAGAGGTAGGAGTTAAACAAGCTTAGGTCTGCGGTGCCCAGGGGGGACCCCATCCAGCCCGCACTGAGTTTCATTCCTACCACCTTAGGAAAAAAAGTCATTATATTGAGGCTTAGAAGTCATTTCTGCAATTCCCATAGAAAATCAACGGCGTCTCTATTCAATTGTGTGGAGCGCATATCAGGTGGGTTTTCTCTGCCGGCTTAAGAGATACACGTGAAACTAAAGCCGATCCTGGGTGCCTAGGGTGCCTGTCATCCAATCCGCACTGAATTTCATTTCTAGCACATAGCCAAAAAATCGCCCCATTGACTTACATTGGAGTGCAGAAAAGGTCATTTTTTCTCGGTCCCTTTAAGAGGTAGGAGTTAAACAAGCTTAGGTCTGCGGTGCCCAGGGGGGACCCCATCCAGCCCGCACTGAGTTTCATTCCTACCACCTTAGGAAAAAAAGTCATTATTTTGAGGCTTAGAAGTCATTTCTGCAATTCCCATAGAAAATCAACGGCGTCTCTATTCAATTGTGTGGAGCGCATATCAGGTGGGTTTTCTCTGCCGGCTTAAGAGATACACGTGAAACTAAAGCCGATCCTGGGTGCCTAGGGTGCCTGTCATCCAATCCGCACTGAATTTCATTTCTAGCACATAGCCAAAAAATCGCCCCATTGACTTACATTGGAGTGCAGAAAAGGTCATTTTTTCTCGGTCCCTTTAAGAGGTAGGAGTTAAACAAGCTTAGGTCTGCGGTGCCCAGGGGGGACCCCATCCAGCCCGCACTGAGTTTCATTCCTACCACCTTAGGAAAAAAAGTCATTATTTTGAGGCTTAGAAGTCATTTCTGCAATTCCCATAGAAAATCAACGGCGTCTCTATTCAATTGTGTGGAGCGCATATCAGGTGGGTTTTCTCTGCCGGCTTAAGAGATACACGTGAAACTAAAGCCGATCCTGGGTGCCTAGGGTGCCTGTCATCCAATCCGCACTGAATTTCATTTCTAGCACATAGCCAAAAAATCGCCCCATTGACTTACATTGGAGTGCAGAAAAGGTCATTTTTTCTCGGTCCCTTTAAGAGGTAGGAGTTAAACAAGCTTAGGTCTGCGGTGCCCAGGGGGGACCCCATCCAGCCCGCACTGAGTTTCATTCCTACCACCTTAGGAAAAAAAGTCATTATTTTGAGGCTTAGAAGTCATTTCTGCAATTCCCATAGAAAATCAACGGCGTCTCTATTCAATTGTGTGGAGCGCATATCAGGTGGGTTTTCTCTGCCGGCTTAAGAGATACACGTGAAACTAAAGCCGATCCTGGGTGCCTAGGGTGCCTGTCATCCAATCCGCACTGAATTTCATTTCTAGCACATAGCCAAAAAATCGCCCCATTGACTTACATTGGAGTGCAGAAAAGGTCATTTTTTCTCGGTCCCTTTAAGAGGTAGGAGTTAAACAAACTTAGGTCTGCGGTGCCCAGGGGGGACCCCATCCAGCCCGCACTGAGTTTCATTCCTACCACCTTAGGAAAAAAAGTCATTATTTTGAGGCTTAGAAGTCATTTCTGCAATTCCCATAGAAAATCAACGGCGTCTCTATTCAATTGTGTGGAGCGCATATCAGGTGGGTTTTCTCTGCCGGCTTAAGAGATACACGTGAAACTAAAGCCGATCCTGGGTGCCTAGGGTGCCTGTCATCCAATCCGCACTGAATGTCATTTCTAGCACATAGCCAAAAAATCGCCCCATTGACTTACATTGGAGTGCAGAAAAGGTCATTTTTTCTCGGTCCCTTTAAGAGGTAGGAGTTAAACAAGCTTAGGTCTGCGGTGCCCAGGGGGGACCCCATCCAGCCCGCACTGAGTTTCATTCCTACCACCTTAGGAAAAAAAGTCATTATTTCGAGGCTTAGAAGTCATTTCTGCAATTCCCATAGAAAATCAACGGCGTCTCTATTCAATTGTGTGGAGCGCATATCAGGTGGGTTTTCTCTGCCGGCTTAAGAGATACACGTGAAACTAAAGCTGATCCTGGGTGCCTAGGGTGCCTGTCATCCAATCCGCACTGAATTTCATTTCTAGCACATAGCCAAAAAATCGCCCCATTGACTTACATTGGAGTGCAGAAAAGGTCATTTTTTCTCGGTCCCTTTAAGAGGTAGGAGTTAAACAAGCTTAGGTCTGCGGTGCCCAGGGGGGACCCCATCCAGCCCACACTGAGTTTCATTCCTACCACCTTAGGAAAAAAAGTCATTATTTTGAGGCTTAGAAGTCATTTCTGCAATTCCCATAGAAAATCAACGGCGTCTCTATTCAATTGTGTGGAGCGCATATCAGGTGGGTTTTCTCTGCCGGCTTAAGAGATACACGTGAAACTAAAGCCGATCCTGGGTGCCTAGGGTGCCTGTCATCCAATCCGCACTGCATTTCATTTCTAGCACATAGCCAAAAAATCGCCCCATTGACTTACATTGGAGTGCAGAAAAGGTCATTTTTTCTCGGTCCCTTTAAGAGGTAGGAGTTAAACAAGCTTAGGTCTGCGGTGCCCAGGGGGGACCCCATCCAGCCCGCACTGAGTTTCATTCCTACCACCTTAGGAAAAAAAGTCATTATTTTGAGGCTTAGAAGTCATTTCTGCAATTCCCATAGAAAATCAACGGCGTCTCTATTCAATTGTGTGGAGCGCATATCAGGTGGGTTTTCTCTGCCGGCTTAAGAGATACACGTGAAACTAAAGCCGATCCTGGGTGCCTAGGGTGCCTGTCATCCAATCCGCACTGCATTTCATTTCTAGCACATAGCCAAAAAATCGCCCCATTGACTTACATTGGAGTGCAGAAAAGGTCATTTTTTCTCGGTCCCTTTAAGTGGTAGGAGTTAAACAAGCTTAGGTCTGCGGTGCCCAGGGGGGACCCCATCCAGCCCGCACTGAGTTTCATTCCTACCACCTTAGGAAAAAAAGTCATTATTTTGAGGCTTAGAAGTCATTTCTGCAATTCCCATAGAAAATCAATGGCGTCTCTATTCAATTGTGTGGAGCGCATATCAGGTGGGTTTTCTCTGCCGGCTTAAGAGATACACGTGAAACTAAAGCCGATCCTGGGTGCCTAGGGTGCCTGTCATCCAATCCGCACTGAATTTCATTTCTAGCACATAGCCAAAAAATCGCCCCATTGACTTACATTGGAGTGCAGAAAAGGTCATTTTTTCTCGGTCCCTTTAAGAGGTAGGAGTTAAACAAGCTTAGGTCTGCGGTGCCCAGGGGGGACCCCATCCAGCCCGCACTGAGTTTCATTCCTACCACCTTAGGAAAAAAAGTCATTATTTTGAGGCTTAGAAGTCATTTCTGCAATTCCCATAGAAAATCAACGGCGTCTCTATTCAATTGTGTGGAGCGCATATCAGGTGGGTTTTCTCTGCCGGCTTAAGAGATACACGTGAAACTAAAGCCGATCCTGGGTGCCTAGGGTGCCTGTCATCCAATCCGCACTGAATTTCATTTCTAGCACATAGCCAAAAAATCGCCCCATTGACTTACATTGGAGTGCAGAAAAGGTCATTTTTTCTCGGTCCCTTTAAGAGGTAGGAGTTAAACAAGCTTAGGTCTGCGGTGCCCAGGGGGGACCCCATCCAGCCCGCACTGAGTTTCATTCCTACCACCTTAGGAAAAAAAGTCATTATTTTGAGGCTTAGAAGTCATTTCTGCAATTCCCATAGAAAATCAACGGCGTCTCTATTCAATTGTGTGGAGCGCATATCAGGTGGGTTTTCTCTGCCGGCTTAAGAGATACACGTGAAACTAAAGCCGATCCTGGGTGCCTAGGGTGCCTGTCATCCAATCCGCACTGAATTTCATTTCTAGCACATAGCCAAAAAATCGCCCCATTGACTTACATTGGAGTGCAGAAAAGGTCATTTTTTCTCGGTCCCTTTAAGAGGTAGGAGTTAAACAAGCTTAGGTCTGCGGTGCCCAGGGGGGACCCCATCCAGCCCGCACTGAGTTTCATTCCTACCACCTTAGGAAAAAAAGTCATTATTTTGAGGCTTAGAAGTCATTTCTGCAATTCCCATAGAAAATCAACGGCGTCTCTATTCAATTGTGTGGAGCGCATATCAGGTGGGTTTTCTCTGCCGGCTTAAGAGATACACGTGAAACTAAAGCCGATCCTGGGTGCCTAGGGTGCCTGTCATCCAATCCGCACTGAATTTCATTTCTAGCACATAGCCAAAAAATCGCCCCATTGACTTACATTGGAGTGCAGAAAAGGTCATTTTTTCTCGGTCCCTTTAAGAGGTAGGAGTTAAACAAGCTTAGGTCTGCGGTGCCCAGGGGGGACCCCATCCAGCCCGCACTGAGTTTCATTCCTACCACCTTAGGAAAAAAAGTCATTA
>JAQFWZ010000226.1:0-122500 GCA_027789725.1 Dendropsophus ebraccatus | reverse complement strand
GGGGGGGGGGGGGGGGGGGGGGGGTGGGGGGGGGGGGGGGGGGGGGGGGGGGGGGGGGGGGGGGGGGGGGGGGGGGGGGGGGGGGGGGGGGGGGGGGGGGGGGGGGGGGGGGGGGGGGGGGGGGGGGGGGGGGGGGGGGGGGGGGGGGGGGGGGGGGGGGGGGGGGGGGGGGGGGGGGGGGGGGGTGGGGGGGGGGGGGGGGGGGGGGGGGGGGGGGGGGGGGGGGGGGGGGGGGGGGGGGGGGGGGGGGGGGGGGGGGGGGGGGGGGGGGGGGGGGGGGGGGGGGGGGGGGGGGGGGGGGGGGGGGGGGGGGGGGGGGGGGGGGGGGGGGGGGGGGGGGGTGGGGGGGGGGGGGGGGGGGGGGGGGGGGGGGGGGGGGGGGGGGGGGGGGGGGGGGGGGGGGGGGGGGGGGGGGGGGGGGGGGGGGGGGGGGGGGGGGGGGGGGGGGGGGGGGGGGGGGGGGGGGGGGGGGGGGGGGGGGGGGGGGGGGGGGGGGGGGGGGGGGGGGGGGGGGGGGGGGGGGGGGGGGGGGGGGTGGGGGGGGGGGGGGGGGGGGGGGGGGGGGGGGGGGGGGGGGGGGGGGGGGGGGGGGGGGGGGGGGGGGGGGGGGGGGGGGGGGGGGGGGGGGGGGGGGGGGGGGGGGGGGGGGGGGGGGGGGGGGGGGGGGGGGGGGGGGGGGTGGGGGGGGGTGGGGGGGGGGGGGGGGGGGGGGGGGGGGGGGGGGGGGGGGGGGGGGGGGGGGGGGGGGGGGGGGGGGGGGGGGGGGGGGGGGGGGGGGGGGGGGGGGGGGGGGGGGGGGGGGGGGGGGGGGGGGGGGGGGGGGGGGGGGGGGGGGGGGGGGGGGGGGGGGGGGGGGGGGGGGGGGGGGGGGGGGGGGGGGGGGGGGGGGTGGGGGGGGGGGGGGGGGGGGGGGGGGGGGGGGGGGGGGGGGGGGGGGGGGGGGGGGGGGGGGGGGGGGGGGGGGGGGGGGGGGGGGGGGGGGGGGGGGGGGGGGGGGGGGGGGGGGGGGGGGGGGGGGGGGGGTGGGGGGGGGGGGGGGGGGGGGGGGGGGGGGGGGGGGGGGGGGGGACCCCATCCAGCCCGCACTGAGTTTCATTCCTACCACCTTAGGAAAAAAAAGTCATTATTTTGAGGCTTAGAAGTCATTTCTGCAATCCCATAGAAAATCAACGGCGTCTCTAATTCAATTGTGTGGAGCGCATATCAGGTGGGTTTTCTCTGCCGGCTTAAGAGATACACGTGAAACTAAAGCCGATCCTGGGTGCCTAGGGTGCCTGTCATCCAATCCGCACTGAATTTCATTTCTAGCACATAGCCAAAAAATCGCCCCATTGACTTACATTGGAGTGCAGAAAAGGTCATTTTTTCTCGGTCCCTTTAAGAGGTAGGAGTTAAACAAGCTTAGGTCTGCGGTGCCCAGGGGGGACCCCATCCAGCCCACACTGAGTTTCATTCCTACCACCTTAGGAAAAAAAGTCATTATTTTGAGGCTTAGAAGTCATTTCTGCAATTCCCATAGAAAATCAACGGCGTCTCTATTCAATTGTGTGGAGCGCATATCAGGTGGGTTTTCTCTGCCGGCTTAAGAGATACACGTGAAACTAAAGCCGATCCTGGGTGCCTAGGGTGCCTGTCATCCAATCCGCACTGCATTTCATTTCTAGCACATAGCCAAAAAATCGCCCCATTGACTTACATTGGAGTGCAGAAAAGGTCATTTTTTCTCGGTCCCTTTAAGAGGTAGGAGTTAAACAAGCTTAGGTCTGCGGTGCCCAGGGGGGACCCCATCCAGCCCGCACTGAGTTTCATTCCTACCACCTTAGGAAAAAAAGTCATTATTTTGAGGCTTAGAAGTCATTTCTGCAATTCCCATAGAAAATCAACGGCGTCTCTATTCAATTGTGTGGAGCGCATATCAGGTGGGTTTTCTCTGCCGGCTTAAGAGATACACGTGAAACTAAAGCCGATCCTGGGTGCCTAGGGTGCCTGTCATCCAATCCGCACTGAATTTCATTTCTAGCACATAGCCAAAAAATCGCCCCATTGACTTACATTGGAGTGCAGAAAAGGTCATTTTTTCTCGGTCCCTTTAAGAGGTAGGAGTTAAACAAGCTTAGGTCTGCGGTGCCCAGGGGGGACCCCATCCAGCCCGCACTGAGTTTCATTCCTACCACCTTAGGAAAAAAAGTCATTATTTTGAGGCTTAGAAGTCATTTCTGCAATTCCCATAGAAAATCAACGGCGTCTCTATTCAATTGTGTGGAGCGCATATCAGGTGGGTTTTCTCTGCCGGCTTAAGAGATACACGTGAAACTAAAGCCGATCCTGGGTGCCTAGGGTGCCTGTCATCCAATCCGCACTGAATTTCATTTCTAGCACATAGCCAAAAAATCGCCCCATTGACTTACATTGGAGTGCAGAAAAGGTCATTTTTCTCGGTCCCTTTAAGAGGTAGGAGTTAAACAAGCTTAGGTCTGCGGTGCCCAGGGGGGACCCCATCCAGCCCGCACTGAGTTTCATTCCTACCACCTTAGGAAAAAAAGTCATTATTTTGAGGCTTAGAAGTCATTTCTGCAATTCCCATAGAAAATCAATGGCGTCTCTATTCAATTGTGTGGAGCGCATATCAGGTGGGTTTTCTCTGCCGGCTTAAGAGATACACGTGAAACTAAAGCCGATCCTGGGTGCCTAGGGTGCCTGTCATCCAATCCGCACTGAATTTCATTTCTAGCACATAGCCAAAAAATCGCCCCATTGACTTACATTGGAGTGCAGAAAAGGTCATTTTTTCTCGGTCCCTTTAAGAGGTAGGAGTTAAACAAGCTTAGGTCTGCGGTGCCCAGGGGGGACCCCATCCAGCCCGCACTGAGTTTCATTCCTACCACCTTAGGAAAAAAGTCATTATTTTGAGGCTTAGAAGTCATTCTGCAATTCCCATAGAAAATCAACGGCGTCTCTATTCAATTGTGTGGAGCGCATATCAGGTGGTTTTCTCTGCCGGCTTAAGAGATACACGTGAAACTAAAGCCGATCCTGGGTGCCTAGGGTGCCTGTCATCCAATCCGCACTGAATTTCATTTCTAGCACATCGCCAAAAAATCGCCCCATTGACTTACATTGGAGTGCAGAAAAGGTCATTTTTTCTCGGTCCCTTTAAGAGGTAGGAGTTAAACAAGCTTAGGTCTGCGGTGCCCAGGGGGGACCCCATCCAGCCCGCACTGAGTTTCATTCCTACCACCTTAGGAAAAAAAGTCATTATTTTGAGGCTTAGAAGTCATTTCTGCAATTCCCATAGAAAATCAACGGCGTCTCTATTCAATTGTGTGGAGCGCATATCAGGTGGGTTTTCTCTGCCGGCTTAAGAGATACACGTGAAACTAAAGCCGATCCTGGGTGCCTAGGGTGCCTGTCATCCAATCCGCACTGAATTTCATTTCTAGCACATAGCCAAAAAATCGCCCCATTGACTTACATTGGAGTGCAGAAAAGGTCATTTTTTCTCGGTCCCTTTAAGAGGTAGGAGTTAAACAAGCTTAGGTCTGCGGTGCCCACGGGGGACCCCATCCAGCCCGCACTGAGTTTCATTCCTACCACCTTAGGAAAAAAAGTCATTATTTTGAGGCTTAGAAGTCATTTCTGCAATTCCCATAGAAAATCAACGGCGTCTCTATTCAATTGTGTGGAGCGCATATCAGGTGGGTTTTCTCTGCCGGCTTAAGAGATACACGTGAAACTAAAGCCGATCCTGGGTGCCTAGGGTGCCTGTCATCCAATCCGCACTGAATTTCATTTCTAGCACATAGCCAAAAAATCGCCCCATTGACTTACATTGGAGTGCAGAAAAGGTCATTTTTTCTCGGTCCCTTTAAGAGGTAGGAGTTAAACAAGCTTAGGTCTGCGGTGCCCAGGGGGGACCCCATCCAGCCCGCACTGAGTTTCATTCCTACCACCTTAGGAAAAAAAGTCATTATTTTGAGGCTTAGAAGTCATTTCTGCAATTCCCATAGAAAATCAACGGCGTCTCTAATTCAATTGTGTGGAGCGCATATCAGGTGGGTTTTCTCTGCCGGCTTAAGAGATACACGTGAAACTAAAGCCGATCCTGGGTGCCTAGGGTGCCTGTCATCCAATCCGCACTGAATTTCATTTCTAGCACATAGCCAAAAAATCGCCCCATTGACTTACATTGGAGTGCAGAAAAGGTCATTTTTTCTCGGTCCCTTTAAGAGGTAGGAGTTAAACAAGCTTAGGTCTGCGGTGCCCAGGGGGGACCCCATCCAGCCCGCACTGAGTTTCATTCCTACCACCTTAGGAAAAAAAGTCATTATTTTGAGGCTTAGAAGTCATTTCTGCAATTCCCATAGAAAATCAACGGCGTCTCTATTCAATTGTGTGGAGCGCATATCAGGTGGGTTTTCTCTGCCGGCTTAAGAGATACACGTGAAACTAAAGCCGATCCTGGGTGCCTAGGGTGCCTGTCATCCAATCCGCACTGCATTTCATTTCTAGCACATAGCCAAAAAATCGCCCCATTGACTTACATTGGAGTGCAGAAAAGGTCATTTTTTCTCGGTCCCTTTAAGAGGTAGGAGTTAAACAAGCTTAGGTCTGCGGTGCCCAGGGGGGACCCCATCCAGCCCGCACTGAGTTTCATTCCTACCACCTTAGGAAAAAAAGTCATTATTTTGAGGCTTAGAAGTCATTTCTGCAATTCCCATAGAAAATCAACGGCGTCTCTATTCAATTGTGTGGAGCGCATATCAGGTGGGTTTTCTCTGCCGGCTTAAGAGATACACGTGAAACTAAAGCCGATCCTGGGTGCCTAGGGTGCCTGTCATCCAATCCGCACTGAATTTCATTTCTAGCACATAGCCAAAAAATCGCCCCATTGACTTACATTGGAGTGCAGAAAAGGTCATTTTTTCTCGGTCCCTTTAAGAGGTAGGAGTTAAACAAGCTTAGGTCTGCGGTGCCCAGGGGGGACCCCATCCAGCCCGCACTGAGTTTCATTCCTACCACCTTAGGAAAAAAAGTCATTATTTTGAGGCTTAGAAGTCATTTCTGCAATTCCCATAGAAAATCAATGGCGTCTCTATTCAATTGTGTGGAGCGCATATCAGGTGGGTTTTCTCTGCCGGCTTAAGAGATACACGTGAAACTAAAGCCGATCCTGGGTGCCTAGGGTGCCTGTCATCCAATCCGCACTGAATTTCATTTCTAGCACATAGCCAAAAAATCGCCCCATTGACTTACATTGGAGTGCAGAAAAGGTCATTTTTTCTCGGTCCCTTTAAGAGGTAGGAGTTAAACAAGCTTAGGTCTGCGGTGCCCAGGGGGGACCCCATCCAGCCCGCACTGAGTTTCATTCCTACCACCTTAGGAAAAAAAGTCATTATTTTGAGGCTTAGAAGTCATTTCTGCAATTCCCATAGAAAATCAACGGCGTCTCTATTCAATTGTGTGGAGCGCATATCAGGTGGGTTTTCTCTGCCGGCTTAAGAGATACACGTGAAACTAAGGCCGATCCTGGGTGCCTAGGGTGCCTGTCATCCAATCCGCACTGAATTTCATTTCTAGCACATAGCCAAAAAATCGCCCCATTGACTTACATTGGAGTGCAGAAAAGGTCATTTTTTCTCGGTCCCTTTAAGAGGTAGGAGTTAAACAAGCTTAGGTCTGCGGTGCCCAGGGGGGACCCCATCCAGCCCGCACTGAGTTTCATTCCTACCACCTTAGGAAAAAAAGTCATTATTTTGAGGCTTAGAAGTCATTTCTGCAATTCCCATAGAAAATCAACGGCGTCTCTATTCAATTGTGTGGAGCGCATATCAGGTGGGTTTTCTCTGCCGGCTTAAGAGATACACGTGAAACTAAAGCCGATCCTGGGTGCCTAGGGTGCCTGTCATCCAATCCGCACTGAATTTCATTTCTAGCACATAGCCAAAAAATCGCCCCATTGACTTACATTGGAGTGCAGAAAAGGTCATTTTTTCTCGGTCCCTTTAAGAGGTAGGAGTTAAACAAGCTTAGGTCTGCGGTGCCCAGGGGGGACCCCATCCAGCCCGCACTGAGTTTCATTCCTACCACCTTAGGAAAAAAAGTCATTATTTTGAGGCTTAGAAGTCATTTCTGCAATTCCCATAGAAAATCAATGGCGTCTCTATTCAATTGTGTGGAGCGCATATCAGGTGGGTTTTCTCTGCCGGCTTAAGAGATACACGTGAAACTAAAGCCGATCCTGGGTGCCTAGGGTGCCTGTCATCCAATCCGCACTGAATTTCATTTCTAGCACATAGCCAAAAAATCGCCCCATTGACTTACATTGGAGTGCAGAAAAGGTCATTTTTTCTCGGTCCCTTTAAGAGGTAGGAGTTAAACAAGCGTAGGTCTGCGGTGCCCAGGGGGGACCCCATCCAGCCCGCACTGAGTTTCATTCCTACCACCTTAGGAAAAAAAGTCATTATTTTGAGGCTTAGAAGTCATTTCTGCAATTCCCATAGAAAATCAACGGCGTCTCTATTCAATTGTGTGGAGCGCATATCAGGTGGGTTTTCTCTGCCGGCTTAAGAGATACACGTGAAACTAAAGCCGATCCTGGGTGCCTAGGGTGCCTGTCATCCAATCCGCACTGAATTTCATTTCTAGCACATAGCCAAAAAATCGCCCCATTGACTTACATTGGAGTGCAGAAAAGGTCATTTTTTCTCGGTCCCTTTAAGAGGTAGGAGTTAAACAAGCTTAGGTCTGCGGTGCCCAGGGGGGACCCCATCCAGCCCACACTGAGTTTCATTCCTACCACCTTAGGAAAAAAAGTCATTATTTTGAGGCTTAGAAGTCATTTCTGCAATTCCCATAGAAAATCAACGGCGTCTCTATTCAATTGTGTGGAGCGCATATCAGGTGGGTTTTCTCTGCCGGCTTAAGAGATACACGTGAAACTAAAGCCGATCCTGGGTGCCTAGGGTGCCTGTCATCCAATCCGCACTGAATTTCATTTCTAGCACATAGCCAAAAAATCGCCCCATTGACTTACATTGGAGTGCAGAAGAGGTCATTTTTTCTCGGTCCCTTTAAGAGGTAGGAGTTAAACAAGCTTAGGTCTGCGGTGCCCAGGGGGGACCCCATCCAGCCCGCACTGAGTTTCATTCCTACCACCTTAGGAAAAAAAGTCATTATTTTGAGGCTTAGAAGTCATTTCTGCAATTCCCATAGAAAATCAACGGCGTCTCTATTCAATTGTGTGGAGCGCATATCAGGTGGGTTTTCTCTGCCGGCTTAAGAGATACACGTGAAACTAAAGCCGATCCTGGGTGCCTAGGGTGCCTGTCATCCAATCCGCACTGAATTTCATTTCTAGCACATAGCCAAAAAATCGCCCCATTGACTTACATTGGAGTGCAGAAAAGGTCATTTTTTCTCGGTCCCTTTAAGAGGTAGGAGTTAAACAAGCTTAGGTCTGCGGTGCCCAGGGGGGACCCCATCCAGCCCGCACTGAGTTTCATTCCTACCACCTTAGGAAAAAAAGTCATTATATTGAGGCTTAGAAGTCATTTCTGCAATTCCCATAGAAAATCAACGGCGTCTCTATTCAATTGTGTGGAGCGCATATCAGGTGGGTTTTCTCTGCCGGCTTAAGAGATACACGTGAAACTAAAGCCGATCCTGGGTGCCTAGGGTGCCTGTCATCCAATCCGCACTGCATTTCATTTCTAGCACATAGCCAAAAAATCGCCCCATTGACTTACATTGGAGTGCAGAAAAGGTCATTTTTTCTCGGTCCCTTTAAGAGGTAGGAGTTAAACAAGCTTGGGTCTGCGGTGCCCAGGGGGGACCCCATCCAGCCCGCACTGAGTTTCATTCCTACCACCTTAGGAAAAAAAGTCATTATTTTGAGGCTTAGAAGTCATTTCTGCAATTCCCATAGAAAATCAACGGCGTCTCTATTCAATTGTGTGGAGCGCATATCAGGTGGGTTTTCTCTGCCGGCTTAAGAGATACACGTGAAACTAAAGCCGATCCTGGGTGCCTAGGGTGCCTGTCATCCAATCCGCACTGAATTTCATTTCTAGCACATAGCCAAAAAATCGCCCCATTGACTTACATTGGAGTGCAGAAAAGGTCATTTTTTCTCGGTCCCTTTAAGAGGTAGGAGTTAAACAAGCTTAGGTCTGCGGTGCCCAGGGGGGACCCCATCCAGCCCGCACTGAGTTTCATTCCTACCACCTTAGGAAAAAAAGTCATTATTTTGAGGCTTAGAAGTCATTTCTGCAATTCCCATAGAAAATCAACGGCGTCTCTATTCAATTGTGTGGAGCGCATATCAGGTGGGTTTTCTCTGCCGGCTTAAGAGATACACGTGAAACTAAAGCCGATCCTGGGTGCCTAGGGTGCCTGTCATCCAATCCGCACTGAATTTCATTTCTAGCACATAGCCAAAAAATCGCCCCATTGACTTACATTGGAGTGCAGAAAAGGTCATTTTTTCTCGGTCCCTTTAAGAGGTAGGAGTTAAACAAGCTTAGGTCTGCGGTGCCCAGGGGGGACCCCATCCAGCCCGCACTGAGTTTCATTCCTACCACCTTAGGAAAAAAAGTCATTATTTTGAGGCTTAGAAGTCATTTCTGCAATTCCCATAGAAAATCAACGGCGTCTCTATTCAATTGTGTGGAGCGCATATCAGGTGGGTTTTCTCTGCCGGCTTAAGAGATACACGTGAAACTAAAGCCGATCCTGGGTGCCTAGGGTGCCTGTCATCCAATCCGCACTGAATTTCATTTCTAGCACATAGCCAAAAAATCGCCCCATTGACTTACATTGGAGTGCAGAAAAGGTCATTTTTTCTCGGTCCCTTTAAGAGGTAGGAGTTAAACAAGCTTAGGTCTGCGGTGCCCAGGGGGGACCCCATCCAGCCCACACTGAGTTTCATTCCTACCACCTTAGGAAAAAAAGTCATTATTTTGAGGCTTAGAAGTCATTTCTGCAATTCCCATAGAAAATCAACGGCGTCTCTATTCAATTGTGTGGAGCGCATATCAGGTGGGTTTTCTCTGCCGGCTTAAGAGATACACGTGAAACTAAAGCCGATCCTGGGTGCCTAGGGTGCCTGTCATCCAACCCGCACTGAATTTCATTTCTAGCACATAGCCAAAAAATCGCCCCATTGACTTACATTGGAGTGCAGAAAAGGTCATTTTTTCTCGGTCCCTTTAAGAGGTAGGAGTTAAACAAGCTTAGGTCTGCGGTGCCCAGGGGGGACCCCATCCAGCCCGCACTGAGTTTCATTCCTACCACCTTAGGAAAAAAAGTCATTATTTTGAGGCTTAGAAGTCATTTCTGCAATTCCCATAGAAAATCAACGGCGTCTCTATTCAATTGTGTGGAGCGCATATCAGGTGGGTTTTCTCTGCCGGCTTAAGAGATACACGTGAAACTAAAGCCGATCCTGGGTGCCTAGGGTGCCTGTCATCCAATCCGCACTGCATTTCATTTCTAGCACATAGCCAAAAAATCGCCCCATTGACTTACATTGGAGTGCAGAAAAGGTCATTTTTTCTCGGTCCCTTTAAGAGGTAGGAGTTAAACAAGCTTAGGTCTGCGGTGCCCAGGGGGGACCCCATCCAGCCCACACTGAGTTTCATTCCTACCACCTTAGGAAAAAAAGTCATTATTTTGAGGCTTAGAAGTCATTTCTGCAATTCCCATAGAAAATCAACGGCGTCTCTATTCAATTGTGTGGAGCGCATATCAGGTGGGTTTTCTCTGCCGGCTTAAGAGATACACGTGAAACTAAAGCCGATCCTGGGTGCCTAGGGTGCCTGTCATCCAATCCGCACTGCATTTCATTTCTAGCACATAGCCAAAAAATCGCCCCATTGACTTACATTGGAGTGCAGAAAAGGTCATTTTTTCTCGGTCCCTTTAAGAGGTAGGAGTTAAACAAGCTTAGGTCTGCGGTGCCCAGGGGGGACCCCATCCAGCCCGCACTGAGTTTCATTCCTACCACCTTAGGAAAAAAAGTCATTATTTTGAGGCTTAGAAGTCATTTCTGCAATTCCCATAGAAAATCAACGGCGTCTCTATTCAATTGTGTGGAGCGCATATCAGGTGGGTTTTCTCTGCCGGCTTAAGAGATACACGTGAAACTAAAGCCGATCCTGGGTGCCTAGGGTGCCTGTCATCCAATCCGCACTGAATTTCATTTCTAGCACATAGCCAAAAAATCGCCCCATTGACTTACATTGGAGTGCAGAAAAGGTCATTTTTTCTCGGTCCCTTTAAGAGGTAGGAGTTAAACAAGCTTAGGTCTGCGGTGCCCAGGGGGGACCCCATCCAGCCCGCACTGAGTTTCATTCCTACCACCTTAGGAAAAAAAGTCATTATTTTGAGGCTTAGAAGTCATTTCTGCAATTCCCATAGAAAATCAACGGCGTCTCTATTCAATTTTGTGGAGCGCATATCAGGTGGGTTTTCTCTGCCGGCTTAAGAGATACACGTGAAACTAAAGCCGATCCTGGGTGCCTAGGGTGCCTGTCATCCAATCCGCACTGAATTTCATTTCTAGCACATAGCCAAAAAATCGCCCCATTGACTTACATTGGAGTGCAGAAAAGGTCATTTTTTCTCGGTCCCTTTAAGAGGTAGGAGTTAAACAAGCTTAGGTCTGCGGTGCCCAGGGGGGACCCCATCCAGCCCACACTGAGTTTCATTCCTACCACCTTAGGAAAAAAAGTCATTATTTTGAGGCTTAGAAGTCATTTCTGCAATTCCCATAGAAAATCAACGGCGTCTCTATTCAATTGTGTGGAGCGCATATCAGGTGGGTTTTCTCTGCCGGCTTAAGAGATACACGTGAAACTAAAGCCGATCCTGGGTGCCTAGGGTGCCTGTCATCCAATCCGCACTGAATTTCATTTCTAGCACATAGCCAAAAAATCGCCCCATTGACTTACATTGGAGTGCAGAAAAGGTCATTTTTTCTCGGTCCCTTTAAGAGGTAGGAGTTAAACAAGCTTAGGTCTGCGGTGCCCAGGGGGGACCCCATCCAGCCCGCACTGAGTTTCATTCCTACCACCTTAGGAAAAAAAGTCATTATTTTGAGGCTTAGAAGTCATTTCTGCAATTCCCATAGAAAATCAACGGCGTCTCTATTCAATTGTGTGGAGCGCATATCAGGTGGGTTTTCTCTGCCGGCTTAAGAGATACACGTGAAACTAAAGCCGATCCTGGGTGCCTAGGGTGCCTGTCATCCAATCCGCACTGCATTTCATTTCTAGCACATAGCCAAAAAATCGCCCCATTGACTTACATTGGAGTGCAGAAAAGGTCATTTTTTCTCGGTCCCTTTAAGAGGTAGGAGTTAAACAAGCTTAGGTCTGCGGTGCCCAGGGGGGACCCCATCCAGCCCGCACTGAGTTTCATTCCTACCACCTTAGGAAAAAAAGTCATTATTTTGAGGCTTAGAAGTCATTTCTGCAATTCCCATAGAAAATCAACGGCGTCTCTATTCAATTGTGTGGAGCGCATATCAGGTGGGTTTTCTCTGCCGGCTTAAGAGATACACGTGAAACTAAAGCCGATCCTGGGTGCCTAGGGTGCCTGTCATCCAATCCGCACTGAATTTCATTTCTAGCACATAGCCAAAAAATCGCCCCATTGACTTACATTGGAGTGCAGAAAAGGTCATTTTTTCTCGGTCCCTTTAAGAGGTAGGAGTTAAACAAGCTTAGGTCTGCGGTGCCCAGGGGGGACCCCATCCAGCCCGCACTGAGTTTCATTCCTACCACCTTAGGAAAAAAAGTCATTATTTTGAGGCTTAGAAGTCATTTCTGCAATTCCCATAGAAAATCAACGGCGTCTCTATTCAATTGTGTGGAGCGCATATCAGGTGGGTTTTCTCTGCCGGCTTAAGAGATACACGTGAAACTAAAGCCGATCCTGGGTGCCTAGGGTGCCTGTCATCCAATCCGCACTGAATTTCATTTCTAGCACATAGCCAAAAAATCGCCCCATTGACTTACATTGGAGTGCAGAAAAGGTCATTTTTTCTCGGTCCCTTTAAGAGGTAGGAGTTAAACAAGCTTAGGTCTGCGGTGCCCAGGGGGGACCCCATCCAGCCCGCACTGAGTTTCATTCCTACCACCTTAGGAAAAAAAGTCATTATTTTGAGGCTTAGAAGTCATTTCTGCAATTCCCATAGAAAATCAACGGCGTCTCTATTCAATTGTGTGGAGCGCATATCAGGTGGGTTTTCTCTGCCGGCTTAAGAGATACACGTGAAACTAAAGCCGATCCTGGGTGCCTAGGGTGCCTGTCATCCAATCCGCACTGAATTTCATTTCTAGCACATAGCCAAAAAATCGCCCCATTGACTTACATTGGAGTGCAGAAAATGTCATTTTTTCTCGGTCCCTTTAAGAGGTAGGAGTTAAACAAGCTTAGGTCTGCGGTGCCCAGGGGGGACCCCATCCAGCCCGCACTGAGTTTCATTCCTACCACCTTAGGAAAAAAAGTCATTATTTTGAGGCTTAGAAGTCATTTCTGCAATTCCCATAGAAAATCAACGGCGTCTCTATTCAATTGTGTGGAGCGCATATCAGGTGGGTTTTCTCTGCCGGCTTAAGAGATACACGTGAAACTAAAGCCGATCATGGGTGCCTAGGGTGCCTGTCATCCAATCCGCACTGAATTTCATTTCTAGCACATAGCCAAAAAATCGCCCCATTGACTTACATTGGAGTGCAGAAAAGGTCATTTTTTCTCGGTCCCTTTAAGAGGTAGGAGTTAAACAAGCTTAGGTCTGCGGTGCCCAGGGGGGACCCCATCCAGCCCACACTGAGTTTCATTCCTACCACCTTAGGAAAAAAAGTCATTATTTTGAGGCTTAGAAGTCATTTCTGCAATTCCCATAGAAAATCAACGGCGTCTCTATTCAATTGTGTGGAGCGCATATCAGGTGGGTTTTCTCTGCCGGCTTAAGAGATACACGTGAAACTAAAGCCGATCCTGGGTGCCTAGGGTGCCTGTCATCCAATCCGCACTGAATTTCATTTCTAGCACATAGCCAAAAAATCGCCCCATTGACTTACATTGGAGTGCAGAAAAGGTCATTTTTTCTCGGTCCCTTTAAGAGGTAGGAGTTAAACAAGCTTAGGTCTGCGGTGCCCAGGGGGGACCCCATCCAGCCCGCACTGAGTTTCATTCCTACCACCTTAGGAAAAAAAGTCATTATTTTGAGGCTTAGAAGTCATTTCTGCAATTCCCATAGAAAATCAACGGCGTCTCTATTCAATTGTGTGGAGCGCATATCAGGTGGGTTTTCTCTGCCGGCTTAAGAGATACACGTGAAACTAAAGCTGATCCTGGGTGCCTAGGGTGCCTGTCATCCAATCCGCACTGAATTTCATTTCTAGCACATAGCCAAAAAATCGCCCCATTGACTTACATTGGAGTGCAGAAAAGGTCATTTTTTCTCGGTCCCTTTAAGAGGTAGGAGTTAAACAAGCTTAGGTCTGCGGTGCCCAGGGGGGACCCCATCCAGCCCGCACTGAGTTTCATTCCTACCACCTTAGGAAAAAAAGTCATTATTTTGAGGCTTAGAAGTCATTTCTGCAATTCCCATAGAAAATCAACGGCGTCTCTATTCAATTGTGTGGAGCGCATATCAGGTGGGTTTTCTCTGCCGGCTTAAGAGATACACGTGAAACTAAAGCCGATCCTGGGTGCCTAGGGTGCCTGTCATCCAATCCGCACTGAATTTCATTTCTAGCACATAGCCAAAAAATCGCCCCATTGACTTACATTGGAGTGCAGAAAAGGTCATTTTTTCTCGGTCCCTTTAAGAGGTAGGAGTTAAACAAGCTTAGGTCTGCGGTGCCCAGGGGGGACCCCATCCAGCCCGCACTGAGTTTCATTCCTACCACCTTAGGAAAAAAAGTCATTATTTTGAGGCTTAGAAGTCATTTCTGCAATTCCCATAGAAAATCAACGGCGTCTCTATTCAATTGTGTGGAGCGCATATCAGGTGGGTTTTCTCTGCCGGCTTAAGAGATACACGTGAAACTAAAGCCGATCCTGGGTGCCTAGGGTGCCTGTCATCCAATCCGCACTGAATTTCATTTCTAGCACATAGCCAAAAAATCGCCCCATTGACTTACATTGGAGTGCAGAAAAGGTCATTTTTTCTCGGTCCCTTTAAGAGGTAGGAGTTAAACAAGCTTAGGTCTGCGGTGCCCAGGGGGGACCCCATCCAGCCCGCACTGAGTTTCATTCCTACCACCTTAGGAAAAAAAGTCATTATTTTGAGGCTTAGAAGTCATTTCTGCAATTCCCATAGAAAATCAACGGCGTCTCTATTCAATTGTGTGGAGCGCATATCAGGTGGATTTTCTCTGCCGGCTTAAGAGATACACGTGAAACTAAAGCCGATCCTGGGTGCCTAGGGTGCCTGTCATCCAATCCGCACTGAATTTCATTTCTAGCACATAGCCAAAAAATCGCCCCATTGACTTACATTGGAGTGCAGAAAAGGTCATTTTTTCTCGGTCCCTTTAAGAGGTAGGAGTTAAACAAGTTTAGGTCTGCGGTGCCCAGGGGGGACCCCATCCAGCCCGCACTGAGTTTCATTCCTACCACCTTAGGAAAAAAAGTCATTATTTTGAGGCTTAGAAGTCATTTCTGCAATTCCCATAGAAAATCAACGGCGTCTCTATTCAATTGTGTGGAGCGCATATCAGGTGGGTTTTCTCTGCCGGCTTAAGAGATACACGTGAAACTAAAGCCGATCCTGGGTGCCTAGGGTGCCTGTCATCCAATCCGCACTGAATTTCATTTCTAGCACATAGCCAAAAAATCGCCCCATTGACTTACATTGGAGTGCAGAAAAGGTCATTTTTTCTCGGTCCCTTTAAGAGGTAGGAGTTAAACAAGCTTAGGTCTGCGGTGCCCAGGGGGGACCCCATCCAGCCCGCACTGAGTTTCATTCCTACCACCTTAGGAAAAAAAGTCATTATTTTGAGGCTTAGAAGTCATTTCTGCAATTCCCATAGAAAATCAACGGCGTCTCTATTCAATTGTGTGGAGCGCATATCAGGTGGGTTTTCTCTGCCGGCTTAAGAGATACACGTGAAACTAAAGCCGATCCTGGGTGCCTAGGGTGCCTGTCATCCAATCCGCACTGCATTTCATTTCTAGCACATAGCCAAAAAATCGCCCCATTGACTTACATTGGAGTGCAGAAAAGGTCATTTTATCTCGGTCCCTTTAAGAGGTAGGAGTTAAACAAGCTTAGGTCTGCGGTGCCCAGGGGGGACCCCATCCAGCCCGCACTGAGTTTCATTCCTACCACCTTAGGAAAAAAAGTCATTATTTTGAGGCTTAGAAGTCATTTCTGCAATTCCCATAGAAAATCAACGGCGTCTCTATTCAATTGTGTGGAGCGCATATCAGGTGGGTTTTCTCTGCCGGCTTAAGAGATACACGTGAAACTAAAGCCGATCCTGGGTGCCTAGGGTGCCTGTCATCCAATCCGCACTGAATTTCATTTCTAGCACATAGCCAAAAAATCGCCCCATTGACTTACATTGGAGTGCAGAAAAGGTCATTTTTTCTCGGTCCCTTTAAGAGGTAGGAGTTAAACAAGCTTAGGTCTGCGGTGCCCAGGGGGGACCCCATCCAGCCCGCACTGAGTTTCATTCCTACCACCTTAGGAAAAAAAGTCATTATTTTGAGGCTTAGAAGTCATTTCTGCAATTCCCATAGAAAATCAACGGCGTCTCTATTCAATTGTGTGGAGCGCATATCAGGTGGGTTTTCTCTGCCGGCTTAAGAGATACACGTGAAACTAAAGCCGATCCTGGGTGCCTAGGGTGCCTGTCATCCAATCCGCACTGAATTTCATTTCTAGCACATAGCCAAAAAATCGCCCCATTGACTTACATTGGAGTGCAGAAAAGGTCATTTTTTCTCGGTCCCTTTAAGAGGTAGGAGTTAAACAAGCTTAGGTCTGCGGTGCCCAGGGGGGACCCCATCCAGCCCGCACTGAGTTTCATTCCTACCACCTTAGGAAAAAAAGTCATTATTTTGAGGCTTAGAAGTCATTTCTGCAATTCCCATAGAAAATCAACGGCGTCTCTATTCAATTGTGTGGAGCGCATATCAGGTGGGTTTTCTCTGCCGGCTTAAGAGATACACATGAAACTAAAGCCGATCCTGGGTGCCTAGGGTGCCTGTCATCCAATCCGCACTGAATTTCATTTCTAGCACATAGCCAAAAAATCGCCCCATTGACTTACATTGGAGTGCAGAAAAGGTCATTTTTTCTCGGTCCCTTTAAGAGGTAGGAGTTAAACAAGCTTAGGTCTGCGGTGCCCAGGGGGGACCCCATCCAACCCGCACTGAGTTTCATTCCTACCACCTTAGGAAAAAAAGTCATTATTTTGAGGCTTAGAAGTCATTTCTGCAATTCCCATAGAAAATCAACGGCGTCTCTATTCAATTGTGTGGAGCGCATATCAGGTGGGTTTTCTCTGCCGGCTTAAGAGATACACGTGAAACTAAAGCCGATCCTGGGTGCCTAGGGTGCCTGTCATCCAATCCGCACTGAATTTCATTTCTAGCACATAGCCAAAAAATCGCCCCATTGACTTACATTGGAGTGCAGAAAAGGTCATTTTTTCTCGGTCCCTTTAAGAGGTAGGAGTTAAACAAGCTTAGGTCTGCGGTGCCCAGGGGGGACCCCATCCAGCCCGCACTGAGTTTCATTCCTACCACCTTAGGAAAAAAAGTCATTATTTTGAGGCTTAGAAGTCATTTCTGCAATTCCCATAGAAAATCAACGGCGTCTCTATTCAATTGTGTGGAGCGCATATCAGGTGGGTTTTCTCTGCCGGCTTAAGAGATACACGTGAAACTAAAGCCGATCCTGGGTGCCTAGGGTGCCTGTCATCCAATCCGCACTGAATTTCATTTCTAGCACATAGCCAAAAAATCGCCCCATTGACTTACATTGGAGTGCAGAAAAGGTCATTTTTTCTCGGTCCCTTTAAGAGGTAGGAGTTAAACAAGCTTAGGTCTGCGGTGCCCAGGGGGGACCCCATCCAGCCCGCACTGAGTTTCATTCCTACCACCTTAGGAAAAAAAGTCATTATTTTGAGGCTTAGAAGTCATTTCTGCAATTCCCATAGAAAATCAACGGCGTCTCTATTCAATTGTGTGGAGCGCATATCAGGTGGGTTTTCTCTGCCGGCTTAAGAGATACACGTGAAACTAAAGCCGATCCTGGGTGCCTAGGGTGCCTGTCATCCAATCCGCACTGAATTTCATTTCTAGCACATAGCCAAAAAATCGCCCCATTGACTTACATTGGAGTGCAGAAAAGGTCATTTTTTCTCGGTCCCTTTAAGAGGTAGGAGTTAAACAAGCTTAGGTCTGCGGTGCCCAGGGGGGACCCCATCCAGCCCGCACTGAGTTTCATTCCTACCACCTTAGGAAAAAAAGTCATTATTTTGAGGCTTAGAAGTCATTTCTGCAATTCCCATAGAAAATCAACGGCGTCTCTATTCAATTGTGTGGAGCGCATATCAGGTGGGTTTTCTCTGCCGGCTTAAGAGATACACGTGAAACTAAAGCCGATCCTGGGTGCCTAGGGTGCCTGTCATCCAATCCGCACTGAATTTCATTTCTAGCACATAGCCAAAAAATCGCCCCATTGACTTACATTGGAGTGCAGAAAAGGTCATTTTTTCTCGGTCCCTTTAAGAGGTAGGAGTTAAACAAGCTTAGGTCTGCGGTGCCCAGGGGGGACCCCATCCAGCCCGCACTGAGTTTCATTCCTACCACCTTAGGAAAAAAAGTCATTATTTTGAGGCTTAGAAGTCATTTCTGCAATTCCCATAGAAAATCAACGGCGTCTCTATTCAATTGTGTGGAGCGCATATCAGGTGGGTTTTCTCTGCCGGCTTAAGAGATACACGTGAAACTAAAGCCGATCCTGGGTGCCTAGGGTGCCTGTCATCCAATCCGCACTGAATTTCATTTCTAGCACATAGCCAAAAAATCGCCCCATTGACTTACATTGGAGTGCAGAAAAGGTCATTTTTTCTCGGTCCCTTTAAGAGGTAGGAGTTAAACAAGCTTAGGTCTGCGGTGCCCAGGGGGGACCCCATCCAGCCCGCACTGAGTTTCATTCCTACCACCTTAGGAAAAAAAGTCATTATTTTGAGGCTTAGAAGTCATTTCTGCAATTCCCATAGAAAATCAACGGCGTCTCTATTCAATTGTGTGGAGCGCATATCAGGTGGGTTTTCTCTGCCGGCTTAAGAGATACACGTGAAACTAAAGCCGATCCTGGGTGCCTAGGGTGCCTGTCATCCAATCCGCACTGAATTTCATTTCTAGCACATAGCCAAAAAATCGCCCCATTGACTTACATTGGAGTGCAGAAAAGGTCATTTTTTCTCGGTCCCTTTAAGAGGTAGGAGTTAAACAAGCTTAGGTCTGCGGTGCCCAGGGGGGACCCCATCCAGCCCGCACTGAGTTTCATTCCTACCACCTTAGGAAAAAAAGTCATTATTTTGAGGCTTAGAAGTCATTTCTGCAATTCCCATAGAAAATCAACGGCGTCTCTATTCAATTGTGTGGAGCGCATATCAGGTGGGTTTTCTCTGCCGGCTTAAGAGATACACGTGAAACTAAAGCCGATCCTGGGTGCCTAGGGTGCCTGTCATCCAATCCGCACTGCATTTCATTTCTAGCACATAGCCAAAAAATCGCCCCATTGACTTACATTGGAGTGCAGAAAAGGTCATTTTTTCTCGGTCCCTTTAAGAGGTAGGAGTTAAACAAGCTTAGGTCTGCGGTGCCCAGGGGGGACCCCATCCAGCCCACACTGAGTTTCATTCCTACCACCTTAGGAAAAAAAGTCATTATTTTGAGGCTTAGAAGTCATTTCTGCAATTCCCATAGAAAATCAATGGCGTCTCTATTCAATTGTGTGGAGCGCATATCAGGTGGGTTTTCTCTGCCGGCTTAAGAGATACACGTGAAACTAAAGCCGATCCTGGGTGCCTAGGGTGCCTGTCATCCAATCCGCACTGAATTTCATTTCTACCACATATCCAAAAAATCGCCCCATTGACTTACATTGGAGTGCAGAAAAGGTCATTTTTTCTCGGTCCCTTTAAGAGGTAGGAGTTAAACAAGCTTAGGTCTGCGGTGCCCAGGGGGGACCCCAAACCACCCCCACACTGAGTTTCATTCCTACCACCTTAGGAAAAAAAGTCATTATTTTGAGGCTTAGAAGTCATTTCTGCAATTCCCATAGAAAATCAATGGCGTCCTCTATTCAATTGTGTGGAGCGCATATCAGGTGGGATTTTCTCTGCCAGCCTTAAGAGATACACGTGAAACTAAAGCCGATCCTGGGTGCCTAGGGTGCCTGTCATCCAATCCGCACTGAATTTCATTTCTAGCACATAGCCAAAAAATCGCCCCATTGACTACATTGGAGTGCAGAAAATGTCATTTTTTCTCGGTCCCTTTAAGAGGTAGGAGTTAAACAAGCTTAGGTCTGCGGTGCCCAGGGGGGACCCCATCCAGCCCGCACTGAGTTTCATTCCTACCACCTTAGGAAAAAAAGTCATTATTTTGAGGCTTAGAAGTCATTTCTGCAATTCCCATAGAAAATCAACGGCGTCTCTAATTCAATTGTGTGGAGCGCCATATCAGGTGGGTTTTCTCTGCCGGCTTAAGAGATACACGTGAAACTAAAGCCGATCCTGGGTGCCTAGGGTGCCTGTCATCCAATCCGCACTGAATTTCATTTCTAGCACATATCCAAAAAATCGCCCCATTGACTTACATTGGAGTGCAGAAAAGGTCATTTTTTCTCGGTTCCTTTAAGAGGTAGGAGTTAAACAAGCTTAGGTCTGCGGTGCCCAGGGGGGACCCCATCCAGCCCACACTGAGTTTCATTCCTACCACCTTAGGAAAAAAGTCATTATTTTGAGGCTTAGAAGTCATTTCTGCAATTCCCATAGAAAATCAATGGCGTCTCTATTCAATTGTGTGGAGCGCATATCAGGTGGATTTTCTCTGCCGCCTTAAGAGATACACGTGAAACTAAAGCCGATCCTGGGTGCCTAGGGTGCCTGTCATCCAATCCGCACTGAATTTCATTTCTAGCACATAGCCAAAAAATCGCCCCATTGACTTACATTGGAGTGCAGAAAATGTCATTTTTTCTCGGTCCCTTTAAGAGGTAGGAGTTAAACAAGCTTAGGTCTGCGGTGCCCAGGGGGGACCCCATCCAGCCCGCACTGAGTTTCATTCCTACCACCTTAGGAAAAAAAGTCATTATTTTGAGGCTTAGAAGTCATTTCTGCAATTCCCATAGAAAATCAACGGCGTCTCTAATTCAATTGTGTGGAGCGCATATCAGGTGGGTTTTCTCTGCCGGCTTAAGAGATACACGTGAAACTAAAGCCGATCCTGGGTGCCTAGGGTGCCTGTCATCCAATCCGCACTGAATTTCATTTCTAGCACATAGCCAAAAAATCGCCCCATTGACTTACATTGGAGTGCAGAAAAGGTCATTTTTTCTCGGTCCCTTTAAGAGGTAGGAGTTAAACAAGCTTAGGTCTGCGGTGCCCAGGGGGGACCCCATCCAGCCCACACTGAGTTTCATTCCTACCACCTTAGGAAAAAAAGTCATTATTTTGAGGCTTAGAAGTCATTTCTGCAATTCCCATAGAAAATCAATGGCGTCTCTATTCAATTGTGTGGAGCGCATATCAGGTGGATTTTCTCTGCCGGCTTATGAGATACACGTGAAACTAAAGCCGATCCTGGGTGCCTAGGGTGCCTGTCATCCAATCCGCACTGAATTTCATTTCTAGCACATATCCAAAAAATCGCCCCATTGACTTACATTGGAGTGCAGAAAAGGTCATTTTTTCTCGGTCCCTTTAAGAGGTAGGAGTTAAACAAGCTTAGGTCTGCGGTGCCCAGGGGGGACCCCATCCAGCCCGCACTGAGTTTCATTCCTACCACCTTAGGAAAAAAAGTCATTATTTTGAGGCTTAGAAGTCATTTCTGCAATTCCCATAGAAAATCAACGGCGTCTCTAATTCAATTGTGTGGAGCGCATATCAGGTGGGTTTTCTCTGCCGGCTTAAGAGATACACGTGAAACTAAAGCCGATCCTGGGTGCCTAGGGTGCCTGTCATCCAATCCGCACTGAATTTCATTTCTAGCACATATCCAAAAAATCGCCCCATTGACTTACATTGGAGTGCAGAAAAGGTCATTTTTTCTCGGTCCCTTTAAGAGGTAGGAGTTAAACAAGCTTAAGTCTGCGGTGCCCAGGGGGGACCCCATCCAGCCCACACTGAGTTTCATTCCTACCACCTTAGGAAAAAAAGTCATTATTTTGAGGCTTAGAAGTCATTTCTGCAATTCCCATAGAAAATCAATGGCGTCTCTATTCAATTGTGTGGAGCGCATATCAGGTGGATTTTCTCTGCCGCCTTAAGAGATACACGTGAAACTAAAGCCGATCCTGGGTGCCTATGGTGCCTGTCATCCAATCCGCACTGAATTTCATTTCTAGCACATAGCCAAAAAATCGCCCCATTGACTTACATTGGAGTGCAGAAAAGGTCATTTTTTCTCGGTCCCTTTAAGAGGTAGGAGTTAAACAAGCTTAGGTCTGCGGTGCCCAGGGGGGACCCCATCCAGCCCGCACTGAGTTTCATTCCTACCACCTTAGGAAAAAAAGTCATTATTTTGAGGCTTAGAAGTCATTTCTGCAATTCCCATAGAAAATCAACGGCGTCTCTAATTCAATTGTGTGGAGCCCATATCAGGTGGATTTTCTCTGCCGGCTTAAGAGATACACGTGAAACTAAAGCCGATCCTGGGTGCCTAGGGTGCCTGTCATCCAATCCGCACTGAATTTCATTTCTAGCACATAGCCAAAAAATCGCCCCATTGACTTACATTGGAGTGCAGAAAAGGTCATTTTTTCTCGGTCCCTTTAAGAGGTAGGAGTTAAACAAGCTTAGGTCTGCGGTGCCCAGGGGGGACCCCATCCAGCCCACACTGAGTTTCATTCCTACCACCTTAGGAAAAAAAGTCATTATTTTGAGGCTTAGAAGTCATTTCTGCAATTCCCATAGAAAATCAATGGCGTCTCTATTCAATTGTGTGGAGCGCATATCAGGTGGATTTTCTCTGCCGCTTTAAGAGATACACGTGAAACTAAAGCCGATCCTGGGTGCCTAGGGTGCCTGTCATCCAATCCGCACTGAATTTCATTTCTAGCACATATCCAAAAAATCGCCCCATTGACTTACATTGGAGTGCAGAAAAGGTCATTTTTTCTCGGTCCCTTTAAGAGGTAGGAGTTAAACAAGCTTAGGTCTGCGGTGCCCAGGGGGGACCCCATCCAGCCCGCACTGAGTTTCATTCCTACCACCTTAGGAAAAAAAGTCATTATTTTGAGGCTTAGAAGTCATTTCTGCAATTCCCATAGAAAATCAACGGCGTCTCTAATTCAATTGTGTGGAGCGCATATCAGGTGGGATTTTCTCTGCCGGCTTAAGAGATACACGTGAAACTAAAGCCGATCCTGGGTGCCTAGGGTGCCTGTCATCCAATCCGCACTGAATTTCATTTCTAGCACATAGCCAAAAAATCGCCCCATTGACTTACATTGGAGTGCAGAAAAGGTCATTTTTTCTCGGTCCCTTTAAGAGGTAGGAGTTAAACAAGCTTAGGTCTGCGGTGCCCAGGGGGGACCCCATCCAGCCCACACTGAGTTTCATTCCTACCACCTTAGGAAAAAAAGTCATTATTTTGAGGCTTAGAAGTCATTTCTGCAATTCCCATAGAAAATCAACTGGCGTCTCTAATTCAATTGTGTGGAGCGCATATCAGGTGGGATTTTCTCTGCCGGCTTAAGAGATACACGTGAAACTAAAGCCGATCCTGGGTGCCTAGGGTGCCTGTCATCCAATCCGCACTGAATTTCATTTCTAGCACATAGCCAAAAAATCGCCCCATTGACTTACATTGGAGTGCAGAAAAGGTCATTTTTTCTCGGTCCCTTTAAGAGGTAGGAGTTAAACAAGCTTAGGTCTGCGGTGCCCAGGGGGGACCCCATCCAGCCCGCACTGAGTTTCATTCCTACCACCTTAGGAAAAAAAGTCATTATTTTGAGGCTTAGAAGTCATTTCTGCAATTCCCATAGAAAATCAACGGCGTCTCTAATTCAATTGTGTGGAGCGCATATCAGGTGGATTTTCTCTGCCGGCTTAAGAGATACACGTGAAACTAAAGCCGATCCTGGGTGCCTAGGGTGCCTGTCATCCAATCCGCACTGAATTTCATTTCTAGCACATAGCCAAAAAATCGCCCCATTGACTTACATTGGAGTGCAGAAAAGGTCATTTTTTCTCGGTCCCTTTAAGAGGTAGGAGTTAAACAAGCTTAGGTCTGCGGTGCCCAGGGGGGACCCCATCCAGCCCGCACTGAGTTTCATTCCTACCACCTTAGGAAAAAAAGTCATTATTTTGAGGCTTAGAAGTCATTTCTGCAATTCCCATAGAAAATCAACGGCGTCTCTATTCAATTGTGTGGAGCGCATATCAGGTGGGTTTTCTCTGCCGGCTTAAGAGATACACGTGAAACTAAAGCCGATCCTGGGTGCCTAGGGTGCCTGTCATCCAATCCGCACTGAATTTCATTTCTACCACATATCCAAAAAATCGCCCCATTGACTTACATTGGAGTGCAGAAAAGGTCATTTTTTCTCGGTCCCTTTAAGAGGTAGGAGTTAAACAAGCTTAGGTCTGCGGTGCCCAGGGGGGACCCCATCCAGCCCACACTGAGTTTCATTCCTACCACCTTAGGAAAAAAAGTCATTATTTTGAGGCTTAGAAGTCATTTCTGCAATTCCCATAGAAAATCAATGGCGTCTCTATTCAATTGTGTGGAGCGCATATCAGGTGGATTTTCTCTGCCGCCTTAAGAGATACACGTGAAACTAAAGCCGATCCTGGGTGCCTAGGGTGCCTGTCATCCAATCCGCACTGAATTTCATTTCTAGCACATAGCCAAAAAATCGCCCCATTGACTTACATTGGAGTGCAGAAAAGGTCATTTTTTCTCGGTCCCTTTAAGAGGTAGGAGTTAAACAAGCTTAGGTCTGCGGTGCCCAGGGGGGACCCCATCCAGCCCGCACTGAGTTTCATTCCTACCACCTTAGGAAAAAAAGTCATTATTTTGAGGCTTAGAAGTCATTTCTGCAATTCCCATAGAAAATCAACGGCGTCTCTAATTCAATTGTGTGGAGCGCATATCAGGTGGGTTTTCTCTGCCGGCTTAAGAGATACACGTGAAACTAAAGCCGATCCTGGGTGCCTAGGGTGCCTGTCATCCAATCCGCACTGAATTTCATTTCTAGCACATAGCCAAAAAATCGCCCCATTGACTTACATTGGAGTGCAGAAAAGGTCATTTTTTCTCGGTCCCTTTAAGAGGTAGGAGTTAAACAAGCTTAGGTCTGCGGTGCCCAGGGGGGACCCCATCCAGCCCACACTGAGTTTCATTCCTACCACCTTAGGAAAAAAAGTCATTATTTTGAGGCTTAGAAGTCATTTCTGCAATTCCCATAGAAAATCAATGGCGTCTCTATTCAATTGTGTGGAGCGCATATCAGGTGGATTTTCTCTGCCGGCTTAAGAGATACACGTGAAACTAAAGCCGATCCTGGGTGCCTAGGGTGCCTGTCATCCAATCCGCACTGAATTTCATTTCTAGCACATAGCCAAAAAATCGCCCCATTGACTTACATTGGAGTGCAGAAAATGTCATTTTTTCTCGGTCCCTTTAAGAGGTAGGAGTTAAACAAGCTTAGGTCTGCGGTGCCCAGGGGGGACCCCATCCAGCCCGCACAGAGTTTCATTCCTACCACCTTAGGAAAAAAAGTCATTATTTTGAGGCTTAGAAGTCATTTCTGCAATTCCCATAGAAAATCAACGGCGTCTCTAATTCAATTGTGTGGAGCGCATATCAGGTGGGTTTTCTCTGCCGGCTTAAGAGATACACGTGAAACTAAAGCCGATCCTGGGTGCCTAGGGTGCCTGTCATCCAATCCGCACTGAATTTCATTTCTACCACATATCCAAAAAATCGCCCCATTGACTTACATTGGAGTGCAGAAAAGGTCATTTTTTCTCGGTCCCTTTAAGAGGTAGGAGTTAAACAAGCTTAGGTCTGCGGTGCCCAGGGGGGACCCCATCCAGCCCGCACTGAGTTTCATTCCTACCACCTTAGGAAAAAAAGTCATTATTTTGAGGCTTAGAAGTCATTTCTGCAATTCCCATAGAAAATCAACGGCGTCTCTAATTCAATTGTGTGGAGCGCATATCAGGTGGGTTTTCTCTGCCGGCTTAAGAGATACACGTGAAACTAAAGCCGATCCTGGGTGCCTAGGGTGCCTGTCATCCAATCCGCACTGAATTTCATTTCTACCACATATCCAAAAAATCGCCCCATTGACTTACATTGGAGTGCAGAAAAGGTCATTTTTTCTCGGTCCCTTTAAGAGGTAGGAGTTAAACAAGCTTAGGTCTGCGGTGCCCAGGGGGGACCCCATCCAGCCCACACTGAGTTTCATTCCTACCACCTTAGGAAAAAAAGTCATTATTTTGAGGCTTAGAAGTCATTTCTGCAATTCCCATAGAAAATCAATGGCGTCTCTATTCAATTGTGTGGAGCGCATATCAGGTGGATTTTCTCTGCCGCCTTAAGAGATACACGTGAAACTAAAGCCGATCCTGGGTGCCTAGGGTGCCTGTCATCCAATCCGCACTGAATTTCATTTCTAGCACATAGCCAAAAAATCGCCCCATTGACTTACATTGGAGTGCAGAAAATGTCATTTTTTCTCGGTCCCTTTAAGAGGTAGGAGTTAAACAAGCTTAGGTCTGCGGTGCCCAGGGGGGACCCCATCCAGCCCGCACTGAGTTTCATTCCTACCACCTTAGGAAAAAAAAGTCATTATTTTGAGGCTTAGAAGTCATTTCTGCAATTCCCATAGAAAATCAACGGCGTCTCTAAATCAATTGTGTGGAGCGCATATCAGGTGGGTTTTCTCTGCCGGCTTAAGAGATACACGTGAAACTAAAGCCGATCCTGGGTGCCTAGGGTGCCTGTCATCCAATCCGCACTGAATTTCATTTCTAGCACATAGCCAAAAAATCGCCCCATTGACTTACATTGGAGTGCAGAAAAGGTCATTTTTTCTCGGTCCCTTTAAGAGGTAGGAGTTAAACAAGCTTAGGTCTGCGGTGCCCAGGGGGGACCCCATCCAGCCCACACTGAGTTTCATTCCTACCACCTTAGGAAAAAAAGTCATTATTTTGAGGCTTAGAAGTCATTTCTGCAATTCCCATAGAAAATCAATGGCGTCTCTATTCAATTGTGTGGAGCGCATATCAGGTGGATTTTCTCTGCCGGCTTAAGAGATACACGTGAAACTAAAGCCGATCCTGGGTGCCTAGGGTGCCTGTCATCCAATCCGCACTGAATTTCATTTCTAGCACATAGCCAAAAAATCGCCCCATTGACTTACATTGGAGTGCAGAAAATGTCATTTTTTCTCGGTCCCTTTAAGAGCTAGGAGTTAAACAAGCTTAGGTCTGCGGTGCCCAGGGGGGACCCCATCCAGCCCGCACAGAGTTTCATTCCTACCACCTTAGGAAAAAAAGTCATTATTTTGAGGCTTAGAAGTCATTTCTGCAATTCCCATAGAAAATCAACGGCGTCTCTAATTCAATTGTGTGGAGCGCATATCAGGTGGGTTTTCTCTGCCGGCTTAAGAGATACACGTGAAACTAAAGCCGATCCTTGGTGCCTAGGGTGCCTGTCATCCAATCCGCACTGAATTTCATTTCTACCACATATCCAAAAAATCGCCCCATTGACTTACATTGGAGTGCAGAAAAGGTCATTTTTTCTCGGTCCCTTTAAGAGGTAGGAGTTAAACAAGCTTAGGTCTGCGGTGCCCAGGGGGGACCCCATCCAGCCCGCACTGAGTTTCATTCCTACCACCTTAGGAAAAAAAGTCATTATTTTGAGGCTTAGAAGTCATTTCTGCAATTCCCATAGAAAATCAACGGCGTCTCTAATTCAATTGTGTGGAGCCCATATCAGGTGGGTTTTCTCTGCCGGCTTAAGAGATACACGTGAAACTAAAGCCGATCCTGGGTGCCTAGGGTGCCTGTCATCCAATCCGCACTGAATTTCATTTCTAGCACATAGCCAAAAAATCGCCCCATTGACTTACATTGGAGTGCAGAAAATGTCATTTTTTCTCGGTCCCTTTAAGAGGTAGGAGTTAAACAAGCTTAGGTCTGCGGTGCCCAGGGGGGACCCCATCCAGCCCGCACTGAGTTTCATTCCTACCACCTTAGGAAAAAAAGTCATTATTTTGAGGCTTAGAAGTCATTTCTGCAATTCCCATAGAAAATCAACGGCGTCTCTAATTCAATTGTGTGGAGCGCATATCAGGTGGGTTTTCTCTGCCGGCTTAAGAGATACACGTGAAACTAAAGCCGATCCTGGGTGCCTAGGGTGCCTGTCATCCAATCCGCACTGAATTTCATTTCTAGCACATAGCCAAAAAATCGCCCCATTGACTTACATTGGAGTGCAGAAAAGGTCATTTTTTCTCGGTCCCTTTAAGAGGTAGGAGTTAAACAAGCTTAGGTCTGCGGTGCCCAGGGGGGACCCCATCCAGCCCACACTGAGTTTCATTCCTACCACCTTAGGAAAAAAAGTCATTATTTTGAGGCTTAGAAGTCATTTCTGCAATTCCCATAGAAAATCAATGGCGGAGTGTGGCTCGGCACGCTAATGAGCGGACGTGTCTAGCTGGAGCTCTGTCAGCGGCCTCAGAGATAAAGCAGTTATGCCAGAATCTAAGAAGAAAGACAAGAAGGGGAAGACTAAGGAATCATCTGGGAACAAACTGACCCAAGTTTTGAAGTCAATGGAGAAGAAGAAAGGAAAGTCGGAGGAGGTAAACAGTGGCAGCCCGGCTGGTGAGAATGCGGCGGCCATCTTGAGTGAAGTGAGCCGAGGAGGAGAGCCCATCAGTGAATTGCAGGTACAGCGGCAGAGTCCCGGTGTAGATTCAGAGGACAGAGGAGAGAACACTGCTTCTCTTCAGACACAGGGGTCTCCAACAGTTACAAGGAGAGCAGTGTTGGAACAGAGAGAGTCGGCAGGTCTCAGTGGGGAAACGGCAGCCATCTTGGATGGCAAAGAAGAATGTGAGACGGCAGCCATTCATAATATTGTAAGAGAACAATCTCTTGCAGATTTAACCCCATGTAAAAAAGGTCTGGAATTGGGAGCGAGACCCAAATATAGTAATACTTCAAATACAGAGAACTTCCAAATAAAAGGCCAACAACATATTTCCTATACTAATAAAGGGGAAAACAGTAATATACATGAAGAGGCTTACATAAGGAGCTCGTCTCAGCTGATCTTTGCAGATACTACCAATAAGGCAGAGCTTCAAGATCCTAAAAATTCAACACATCTGAGTCAAACAAACATCAAATATAAAGACAAAACACAATCTTGTGTACAGATATCTAAACCGATCCAATATAAGAGAGGTCCTCAAGATTCAGACGTCTCAGAGGAATATCTTACACCAAATGACTCAGACGAAGAAATAATACCTCCAAATAAAAAGAAACTTTTAAAGACTCCCAGTAAGTTGGGTATGGATAAATCTTTCTATGTACAAGATATATCTTCCTCAGAGGATTCCTCAGAAACATCAATGGACTCTATAATACACATAATGGAACAGAAGGATTCTCAACACGTATCAGAAGCTGAAAATGCTTTACAAGTGTTGCAGGGACATCCTGAACTACAAGCCTTAGTGAGATTATTACCATCAAAACAGGATTTGGATAATATGGCAAAAGATTTAAAAGCTTCTTGGCGTAAAGACTTAGTCATAGTGCAGAACAAAGTATCAATCTTGGAAAAGAAGTCGACAACTATAGAGAAAGTCCAAAAGGAACAGGATGATAAAATTAGAGAACTAATACATACTACGGAAGTATTAAAAATTTCACAAAAAATGTTGATTTCTAGGCTTGATGATGTGGAAAATAGAAGCCGAAGAAATAATATAAGGATTAGGGGCTTACCGGAGGATATCAAACCGGCGGAGTTACATGGTGCAGTAACAACATTGTTTAACAAAATTTTGGGCAATCCATTAGATACTCAAATAGAAATAGATAGAGTTCATAGAGCTCTTAGACCTAAAGGAAAAGACTTGAACAAACCCAGAGATACTATTTGCAGAATTCATTTTTATGCCCAAAAAGAAGAGATTATGAGAAAATCTAGAGAAATACATAACTTGGACTTTAAAGGAACAAAAATTCTATTATTTACAGATCTCTCATTGCTGACGCTTAGGCAAAGAGCGACGTTAAGACCCCTTATCCTAAAACTCCAGGAAAGGAATATTCCATATAAATGGGGTTTTCCGTTTTCATTAACTGTGAGACTGGATGGAAAAAACTGGACTTTGAGAGAACCGAAAGACTTACCGGAATTCTTAAAGGCTCTGAATTTGACAAATCTGTATCTCAGCGAATGGTGTGACTTACACGAAACAATGGTGCTACCGCCTCCGAGCTATATAACAAGATCCAGAGACAATGCACCAAACACAGATAGAAGAGCCAATACAAGCCCGTTACCACAGAGAGAGAGACGGAATCCGAGAAGGCTGTAATCGGGATCATATGGAAAGTTCTTTCTCCTTTGAATATTTACATTGTGTTGATGTGTATTTCCTGGAGTTTTGCATTTGATTTAGTGAAATATTATTTTTATAGGTGTTAAAATGTGACATTCACCACAACAGTAGTTTTACTTGATAGATAGGTTGGTGACAACCTTTTTAAAGAAATAGTTGGTATATAGAAGCATAATAGCATAAATGAGTATTGAGTTATAATGTTATAATTTTAGAAGAATATTGATAGTATTTAATCTCCTTGTTTTATATATGTAGAATTGCACATGGAGGTATATATAGTAATATATACATGTATAGGTATAGCTTTTATTTATAGTTTTAGTTAGTTTCCTCCCCGAGATTATTGATAAGAGAATTCTGGTATATTTTTACTTAGGAAGTCATATAGGCCATGGCAGTAGTTGGTATTAACAGTTCACCAGCGTCCCAACCCATATTCCCTATAGTTTGTCTTGTTCGCAAGACTAAGTGACAATTGTCACAAATAGTTAAGTGCGTCTATTGACGCTTTTTTCTTTAAGTGCGTCTAGTGACGCCCCTTTTTTTTTTTTTTTTTTTTTTTTTTTGTTTGTTTTTGTCTGTTTTGGTTGTTGTTTGTTTTCTGATCGTTTTTGTCACCCTATTTTTATACGGTTGTATTTGCTTATAGGTTCTTGTCTGCATTGAGATTGTCTAGCATTGCGTAAAAGAACTTAAGGAGTTGAATCGTTTGTTTAATACATTTAATTCTTTCAACAAAAAGTTTCAGAGGTTGAATAAGTTCCAATTCTTCAACTACTGTTATATATTACGGCCACTTGGTTTGAGAAACTTTGTTAGAAAAATGTCGAATATTATATTTACCTCAATGAACGTTAACGGATTTAATATTCCGGAGAAACGCTCAAACATTCTGTACTCTTTGCATAAAAAGAATTCATATATAATTATGCTACAAGAAACGCATTTCAAATCAGATAAAATTCCAGACCTGAAAAAAAATAGGTATTTTCCAACTTGGTGCCATGCCACATCGACAGATAAAAAAACTAAGGGGGTTTCTATAGGATTCCACAAATTGTTATCATATAAAATAATAGATGTCAAGGCAGATGTACATGCGAGATTTGTCTTTGTTAATTGTTTGATTGCAGAGGAGATGTTAACACTGGCAAATATATATGCCCCAAATCAAGATCAGGATAGATTTATCTATAAAACTTTACAAGACCTTCAAGCATTCGCTAAAGGGAAGATAGTATTAGGGGGTGATTTTAACGTCCCGATTAATCCATCTATAGATACCTCGACGGGTAAATCAAAACTTGCCCATAAAAAGATCAAAAAGATATTAGATTCTTTAAGAGAGCTTAGATTAGTTGATTCATGGAGAATTTCTAATCCGCTTGAGAAAGATTATACATTTTTCTCAACTCCAACAAACTCCTATAGCAGACTGGACTATATTTTTATTTCACAGACTCTTATAGATTCGTTAAAAGACTCGAAAATTGGCACTATGATAATGTCTGATCATGCACCTGTTTATACGACTTTGTCCCTTCTCCCTAAGAAAAAATTAGCCACGATGTGGAGACTCAACGAAGCGCTATTAGAAGACATAGCTTGTATCTCAGCATTAAAAAACTCATCTGAAATTTTTGAAAAAGCGCATGAGAATGATCCAACAGCAGATATATACAAATGGGAAGCTTTTAAAGCCTCGATGAGAGGTACTTTAATTTCACATGGATCAAGAATAAAAAGGGACAAAGCTAAAAAATTAAACGATCTCCTGGATAAATTACATTCTTTAGAGAGAGCTCATAAAAATTCATTATCGAAAGATACCTGGGCTGAACTGAAGGATATAAGGTGCAAGATTAAAGATATCATACACAGCCAATATAAAAAAACGGTCCAAATCTGTGGTAGGAGTTTTTATTTATGGAGCAATAGGCCTAGTAAATTCCTGGCAAATGCCCTGAAAAATAAGCAATCGTCGAACATTATATCAGCCATCAGGAATTCAAAGGGTAATATAACATACAAAACAGGCGAGATCTCAGACACATTTAAAACTTTCTATGATAAATTATATCAATTGCCAAAGAATAATTCCCGAGAGGCAGCTGATTCATTAACAGATTACATATACAAAACTGGACTTCCTGAAATCTTAGTAGAAGAAAGAGAGCAATTAGAAAAGGATTTTACTTTATCAGAGATAAAAGAAATCATTAGGAACCTGCCAAACGGAAAATGCCCTGGACCTGATGGCTTCACAGCCAAATTTTATAAAATTTTTACAGATATTGTGTCCCCTTACTTAGTTAAGACTTTTAATGCGATCTCAGACACACAACAATTTGACCCACCTTTCTTAGAAGCATACATCACTGTTATTTTAAAAGAAGGCAAAGATCCCCATTCATGCAATAATTATAGGCCCATTTCTCTTTTAAATTTGGATGCAAAAATTTTTTCGAAGGCTATTGCTAATAGATTGTCGGGTCTCGTGGAGCCTCTGATCGACCCAGACCAAGTCGGATTTACTCAGAAAAGAGAGGCGAGGGACAACACACTGAGGGCATTTGCGTTAGCAAATTATGCACATAAATCTAAACTTAGTTCTGTGTTCCTCGCCTTAGACGCCGAAAAGGCGTTCGACAGGGTCGATTGGAGGTTCCTCGAGTCCACATTGAAACAAATTGGCATTGGACCCAACATGCTAGCTAAAATCATGGCTCTCTATAGCAAACCTTCGGCTTGCAATGGAACACTCTCTCGTCCAATTAACATTAAAAACGGAACACGACAGGGATGCCCACTTTCTCCGATATTGTATATATTATGCATGGAACATCTATTAAATGCGATTCGAGCTAATCCTGACATTAAAGGCATTCGTATAGGTAAAAAACAGCATTTATGCTCGGCCTATGCCGATGATCTGCTTTTGTTTATAACACAACCACATATTTCGTTACCATCTCTTTTATCCACCATCAAAGAATTTGCACACTACAGCAACTATAAATTGAATCCAAATAAAAGTGAGGCCCTTACTATTGCCATACCAGAAGAGGTTAGGAAAAACTTAGAATCCAATTTCCCTTTTAATTGGAAAAAAACCTCATTAAGTTACTTAGGGACTCAGATATCGACCTTGCCTGAAACCATAATTAAAGAAAATTTTGATGCACTAATGAAAAAAATAAAAAATGATTTACTGAAATGGGAAAAAAAGGAATTTTCGTGGATAGGCAGGATTAACATCTTAAAAATGAACGTGATACCACGATTACTTTATTTATTTCAAGCGGTCCCAACAACATTGAAACAACCTTATCTCGCTAGAATGAATGCAACCTTGATGAAATTTGTTTGGGCAAACAAACCGGCTCGAATAGCAGCGAAAACTTTGATCAGACCAAAATTAGAAGGGGGACTTGCCCTCCCAAGTTGTACTGCATATTATCAAGCAGCTATTTTAAATAGGGTCTTAGATACCTTCAAAAATAGGAGAGACAAATTATGGGTTCAACTAGAGGCCTCTATAACAAATTTCGATCCTGCAGCTATCCTTTGGACCCCAAGAAACATCTTGAAAGATATTAAATCTATCACATCTTCACCGATTAGTGCATCAATTGCTTCTCTAGTAAACTCCCCCAAACAATTTTCATCGGAACAATTTCGGCCTGATGGACCTTTGATTCCTCTATGCAGAAATTATAGGTTCATCCCAGCTTTATATACTAAGGATTTCTTAGGTATACCCGTGGAAGCTGGAGTTACATTTCACTCTTTGGTAAACAAAAGAGGGGTAAAACAACTGGAAGAACTCCCTTTTATAGAGGCTAGAGAAAGTCTTCCGAGAGAGCTAGTTGAGGAGCAATATACTAAATTATTGTCGTTTTATGATAGACAGAAAAATATTTTAAGATTGAATAGAGATTTACTCCCCTTTGAAGAGATGTGTATTTCAAAAGTTGAGACGACAAAAGCGATTTCAGTGATATACAGATTATTGGTCTCAGAGAATGAGAATATTTGCCCGGAATATATTAAAGGATGGGAAAGAGAATTAGACCTTACATTTACCCCTGAAGAAATTTCTTTATCTTTCTACATGGCTCAGAAAACTTCAATTTCATGTAAGATTCAAGAAAGAAATTTTAAAATCCTAGCGAGATGGTACCTTGTCCCATCCAAATTGGCGTTAATGTATCCCCAACGTAGTGATATATGTTGGAGATGTGAAAAGAGTAAAGGTACAATGAGCCACATATGGTGGGAATGTATACCTATCAAGAGATTTTGGTCTGAGATAATTGAAATCATAAATAATATCGAGGGTACACAGATTCGAAATAATCCAAAACAGACGTTATTGTCCATGATTACAGGACAAACGCACTGTATTAGAAAATCAATAGTAGGTTTCCTCCTTACAGCGGCCAGAGCGATCATTGCAAGAAAGTGGAGCTCTAAGGCGATTCCTACTATTGCGGAATGGATTGATGAAGTGGATTCAATATATAAGCTGGAAGAGCTGGTAGCGGAAGAATTGGATACAGATAAAAATTTTTGTAAAAAGTGGCTTAACTGGACTAATTTTAGAGAGTCAGAGTTATATAAATCATTACAGGGTGTGGTAATAGATGATATGGTTCTATGTCCTGAATAGAGGAATATCGAAATGTGTGTTAAATAAGTATAGTGTCGATTATTGCTGTGAGTAATGAGACAGCTTGACGATCTATTTGTAAGTTGAGACTCATGCAGACAATCACCTTTAAAATAAATATTAATAAAGATTTATATTGTAATATAACCGTATACTTTCCCTTTTCCCTTTTTTTTTTTTTTTTTTGTTGTATTTTAAAATAAAAAAAAAAAAAATGTTTGTTTGTGAAATTTAGACATGGCGTAAACAGTATACTATACAGATGAGCCGTTGTACTCATTGTGAGATTTTGTCTTTTCTTGGTTTTTTTTTTTTAATAAAACTTAAATTTGAAAGAAAATCAATGGCGTCTCTATTCAATTGTGTGGAGCGCATATCAGGTGGATTTTCTCTGCCGGCTTAAGAGATACACGTGAAACTAAAGCCGATCCTGGGTGCCTAGGGTGCCTGTCATCCAATCCGCACTGAATTTCATTTCTAGCACATAGCCAAAAAATCGCCCCATTGACTTACATTGGAGTGCAGAAAAGGTCATTTTTTCTCGGTCCCTTTAAGAGGTAGGAGTTAAACAAGCTTAGGTCTGCGGTGCCCAGGGGGGACCCCATCCAGCCCGCACTGAGTTTCATTCCTACCACCTTAGGAAAAAAAGTCATTATTTTGAGGCTTAGAAGTCATTTCTGCAATTCCCATAGAAAATCAACGGCGTCTCTAATTCAATTGTGTGGAGCGCATATCAGGTGGATTTTCTCTGCCGGCTTAAGAGATACACGTGAAACTAAAGCCGATCCTGGGTGCCTAGGGTGCCTGTCATCCAATCCGCACTGAATTTCATTTCTAGCACATAGCCAAAAAATCGCCCCATTGACTTACATTGGAGTGCAGAAAAGGTCATTTTTTCTCGGTCCCTTTAAGAGGTAGGAGTTAAACAAGCTTAGGTCTGCAGTGCCCAGGGGGGACCCCATCCAGCCCACACTGAGTTTCATTCCTACCACCTTAGGAAAAAAAGTCATTATTTTGAGGCTTAGAAGTCATTTCTGCAATTCCCATAGAAAATCAATGGCGTCTCTATTCAATTGTGTGGAGCGCATATCAGGTGGATTTTCTCTGCCGCCTTAAGAGATACACGTGAAACTAAAGCCGATCCTGGGTGCCGAGGGTGCCTGTCATCCAATCCGCACTGAATTTCATTTCTAGCACATAGCCAAAAAATCGCCCCATTGACTTACATTGGAGTGCAGAAAAGGTCATTTTTTCTCGGTCCCTTTAAGAGGTAGGAGTTAAACAAGCTTAGGTCTGCGGTGCCCAGGGGGGACCCCATCCAGCCCACACTGAGTTTCATTCCTACCACCTTAGGAAAAAAAGTCATTATTTTGAGGCTTAGAAGTCATTTCTGCAATTCCCATAGAAAATCAACGGCGTCTCTAATTCAATTGTGTGGAGCGCATATCAGGTGGGTTTTCTCTGCCGGCTTAAGAGATACACGTGAAACTAAAGCCGATCCTGGGTGCCTAGGGTGCCTGTCATCCAATCCGCACTTGAATTTCATTTCTAGCACATAGCCAAAAAATCGCCCCATTGACTTACATTGGAGTGCAGAAAAGGTCATTTTTTCTCGGTCCCTTTAAGAGGTAGGAGTTAAACAAGCTTAGGTCTGCGGTGCCCAGGGGGGACCCCATCCAGCCCACACTGAGTTTCATTCCTACCACCTTAGGAAAAAAAGTCATTATTTTGAGGCTTAGAAGTCATTTCTGCAATTCCCATAGAAAATCAATGGCGTCTCTATTCAATTGTGTGGAGCGCATATCAGGTGGATTTTCTCTGCCGGCTTAAGAGATACACGTGAAACTAAAGCCGATCCTGGGTGCCTAGGGTGCCTGTCATCCAATCCGCACTGAATTTCATTTCTAGCACATAGCCAAAAAATCGCCCCATTGACTTACATTGGAGGGCAGAAAATGTCATTTTTTCTCGGTCCCTTTAAGAGGTAGGAGTTAAACAAGCTTAGGTCTGCGGTGCCCAGGGGGGACCCCATCCAGCCCGCACAGAGTTTCATTCCTACCACCTTAGGAAAAAAAGTCATTATTTTGAGGCTTAGAAGTCATTTCTGCAATTCCCATAGAAAATCAACGGCGTCTCTAATTCAATTGTGTGGAGCGCATATCAGGTGGGTTTTCTCTGCCGGCTTAAGAGATACACGTGAAACTAAAGCCGATCCTGGGTGCCTAGGGTGCCTGTCATCCAATCCGCACTGAATTTCATTTCTACCACATATCCAAAAAATCGCCCCTTTGACTTACATTGGAGTGCAGAAAAGGTCATTTTTTCTCGGTCCCTTTAAGAGGTAGGAGTTAAACAAGCTTAGGTCTGCGGTGCCCAGGGGGGACCCCATCCAGCCCGCACTGAGTTTCATTCCTACCACCTTAGGAAAAAAAGTCATTATTTTGAGGCTTAGAAGTCATTTCTGCAATTCCCATAGAAAATCAATGGCGTCTCTATTCAATTGTGTGGAGCGCATATCAGGTGGATTTTCTCTGCCGCCTTAAGAGATACACGTGAAACTAAAGCCGATCCTGGGTGCCTAGGGTGCCTGTCATCCAATCCGCACTGAATTTCATTTCTAGCACATAGCCAAAAAATCGCCCCATTGACTTACATTGGAGTGCAGAAAAGGTCATTTTTTCTCGGTCCCTTTAAGAGGTAGGAGTTAAACAAGCTTAGGTCTGCGGTGCCCAGGGGGGACCCCATCCAGCCCGCACTGAGTTTCATTCCTACCACCTTAGGAAAAAAAGTCATTATTTTGAGGCTTAGAAGTCATTTCCGCAATTCCCATAGAAAATCAACGGCGTCTCTAATTCAATTGTGTGGAGCGCATATCAGGTGGGTTTTCTCTGCCGGCTTAAGAGATACACGTGAAACTAAAGCCGATCCTGGGTGCCTAGGGTGCCTGTCATCCAATCCGCACTGAATTTCATTTCTAGCACATAGCCAAAAAATCGCCCCATTGACTTACATTGGAGTGCAGAAAAGGTCATTTTTTCTCGGTCCCTTTAAGAGGTAGGAGTTAAACAAGCTTAGGTCTGCGGTGCCCAGAGGGGACCCCATCCAGCCCACACTGAGTTTCATTCCTACCACCTTAGGAAAAAAAGTCATTATTTTGAGGCTTAGAAGTCATTTCTGCAATTCCCATAGAAAATCAATGGCGTCTCTATTCAATTGTGTGGAGCGCATATCAGGTGGATTTTCTCTGCCGGCTTAAGAGATACACGTGAAACTAAAGCCGATCCTGGGTGCCTAGGGTGCCTGTCATCCAATCCGCACTGAATTTCATTTCTAGCACATAGCCAAAAAATCGCCCCATTGACTTACATTGGAGTGCAGAAAATGTCATTTTTTCTCGGTCCCTTTAAGAGCTAGGAGTTAAACAAGCTTAGGTCTGCGGTGCCCAGGGGGGGCCCCATCCAGCCCGCACAGAGTTTCATTCCTACCACCTTAGGAAAAAAAGTCATTATTTTGAGGCTTAGAAGTCATTTCTGCAATTCCCATAGAAAATCAACGGCGTCTCTAATTCAATTGTGTGGAGCGCATATCAGGTGGGTTTTCTCTGCCGGCTTAAGAGATACACGTGAAACTAAAGCCGATCCTTGGTGCCTAGGGTGCCTGTCATCCAATCCGCACTGAATTTCATTTCTACCACATATCCAAAAAATCGCCCCATTGACTTACATTGGAGTGCAGAAAAGGTCATTTTTTCTCGGTCCCTTTAAGAGGTAGGAGTTAAACAAGCTTAGGTCTGCGGTGCCCAGGGGGGACCCCATCCAGCCCGCACTGAGTTTCATTCCTACCACCTTAGGAAAAAAAGTCATTATTTTGAGGCTTAGAAGTCATTTCTGCAATTCCCATAGAAAATCAACGGCGTCTCTAATTCAATTGTGTGGAGCCCATATCAGGTGGGTTTTCTCTGCCGGCTTAAGAGATACACGTGAAACTAAAGCCGATCCTGGGTGCCTAGGGTGCCTGTCATCCAATCCGCACTGAATTTCATTTCTAGCACATAGCCAAAAAATCGCCCCATTGACTTACATTGGAGTGCAGAAAAGGTCATTTTTTCTCGGTCCCTTTAAGAGGTAGGAGTTAAACAAGCTTAGGTCTGCGGTGCCCAGGGGGGACCCCATCCAGCCCACACTGAGTTTCATTCCTACCACCTTAGGAAAAAAAGTCATTATTTTGAGGCTTAGAAGTCATTTCTGCAATTCCCATAGAAAATCAATGGCGTCTCTATTCAATTGTGTGGAGCGCATATCAGGTGGATTTTCTCTGCCGCCTTAAGAGATACACGTGAAACTAAAGCCGATCCTGGGTGCCTAGGGTGCCTGTCATCCAATCCGCACTGAATTTCATTTCTAGCACATAGCCAAAAAATCGCCCCATTGACTTACATTGGAGTGCAGAAAATGTCATTTTTTCTCGGTCCCTTTAAGAGGTAGGAGTTAAACAAGCTTAGGTCTGCGGTGCCCAGGGGGGACCCCATCCAGCCCGCACTGAGTTTCATTCCTACCACCTTAGGAAAAAAAGTCATTATTTTGAGGCTTAGAAGTCATTTCTGCAATTCCCATAGAAAATCAACGGCGTCTCTAATTCAATTGTGTGGAGCGCATATCAGGTGGGTTTTCTCTGCCGGCTTAAGAGATACACGTGAAACTAAAGCCGATCCTGGGTGCCTAGGGTGCCTGTCATCCAATCCGCACTGAATTTCATTTCTAGCACATAGCCAAAAAATCGCCCCATTGACTTACATTGGAGTGCAGAAAAGGTCATTTTTTCTCGGTCCCTTTAAGAGGTAGGAGTTAAACAAGCTTAGGTCTGCGGTGCCCAGGGGGGACCCCATCCAGCCCACACTGAGTTTCATTCCTACCACCTTAGGAAAAAAAGTCATTATTTTGAGGCTTAGAAGTCATTTCTGCAATTCCCATAGAAAATCAACGGCGTCTCTATTCAATTGTGTGGAGCGCATATCAGGTGGATTTTCTCTGCCGGCTTAAGAGATACACGTGAAACTAAAGCCGATCCTGGGTGCCTAGGGTGCCTGTCATCCAATCCGCACTGAATTTCATTTCTAGCACATAGCCAAAAAATCGCCCCATTGACTTACATTGGAGTGCAGAAAAGGTCATTTTTTCTCGGTCCCTTTAAGAGGTAGGAGTTAAACAAGCTTAGGTCTGCGGTGCCCAGGGGGGACCCCATCCAGCCCGCACTGAGTTTCATTCCTACCACCTTAGGAAAAAAAGTCATTATTTTGAGGCTTAGAAGTCATTTCTGCAATTCCCATAGAAAATCAACGGCGTCTCTAATTCAATTGTGTGGAGCGCATATCAGGTGGATTTTCTCTGCCGGCTTAAGAGATACACGTGAAACTAAAGCCGATCCTGGGTGCCTAGGGTGCCTGTCATCCAATCCGCACTGAATTTCATTTCTAGCACATAGCCAAAAAATCGCCCCATTGACTTACATTGGAGTGCAGAAAAGGTCATTTTTTCTCGGTCCCTTTAAGAGGTAGGAGTTAAACAAGCTTAGGTCTGCGGTGCCCAGGGGGGACCCCATCCAGCCCACACTGAGTTTCATTCCTACCACCTTAGGAAAAAAAGTCATTATTTTGAGGCTTAGAAGTCATTTCTGCGGGGGCGTGGCCTGCAGCCGAGGAGAGAGGACGCGTCGGGCAGGAGCTCCGTCCTTACAGCCTTCTTTCAGCACTTTCACCGGCTATTTTCTCCACATCCTTTATCTTGAGACCTCTCGGAACCTCTCTGGACTCTTCTGAGATGAGGCACACGTCCAGGAAATCGTCTGCGGCCGCACGGAGAAAGGCAAAAATCTATCCCCCTACGGCCCCACAGGTTCAAGATGGCGCCGGCTTATATCTGGACTATCTTCTTGGAGCTTTTAGGGAGGATGCTGGGGCGGCGTGGGAGGCTTCTCCGGCATCGGAACCACTGGACACACACCGGATGGTGAGCCCGGACATACCGCTTTCTTCTAAGGCAGCTAAGAGGAGACGGAGGAAGCTCAGAGTAGCGGCGGTCAATGCAGATACGGGGCGCATGGTAGGAGAGGGGGAACAGCTTTCATGCTCTCAGTCCAGCTCGGATTTTTGCCTCCCCGCGCTGTTCGCCACTGACATGCCTGCTGCTACTGTCACTTCTCCAGACTGTACTTGCATTACTGAACCAGTGGATTTGAGACATGATACTTTGACTTCTCCGGCCAGCTTGATGTCTAGCGATCTCTCTCCTACTGCACCAGTATTTGTCAGCGGAGCCCATTGCCGTCAGGGGACGGGTGCTGCGGCTCCTATACCTTCCTCTATTAATAACTGTGACACTCCTGCGGCGTCCCCAGGCCACCGGGGATCCCTTCTACATGATCATAATACTGTGGATGCCTCATCTCCCTCTATGCTGGCTGATGTACACAGTGACCCTGATAAACGGCTTCATTATCTCCTTATGCATACTGCTCAACTGTCCGTAGATGCTGTCAAAGGCATGGTTTTAGCCTTACGAGACTCACTCCTGTGCAGAATCGATCACATTTTTACTTCCCTGTCCTCCTCGGTGAGAGAGATGGAGGATAGGGCTCTCTTAGCGGAATCTAAACTGGGTGAGGTCGTGGGTGCGCATAACTCTTTGATGGACACGTGTCGTCGACTAGAGGCTGAAACCAAACTCCTACATCACAAGCTTCTGATGGCGGAGGACAGACATAGGAGTAAGAATATCAAACTCCGTAATGTGCCAGAATCCATTGGCCCTTCTGAGTTGCCAGCGTTTGTTAGCTCTTTTATGGCCAAGAGGTTGCCTGATTGTCCCTCTCGGGATATTGTTCTTGATTGGGCGCAGCGACGTCCTAAACCTAGCCACTTGACCTCTGATATTCCAAGGGATGTGATCGCACGAGTTCATCACTCCTCTGTCAAGTCGCGGTTCATGGCAGCGATGAGGAATACAGCGCATCTTCCTGAGGATTGTCAGAAAATAGAAGTTTTCTCTGACTTGTCACCAGAGACTCTACAAAGCCGCCGAGCCTTCTCCAATGTTACGAAATTCCTCAGGGAGCAACGAATTACTTATAAATGGGTCAACTCTGTTCATCTTCTGGTCTCGTATCGGAATACAAATCATCATATCACTAGCCCGGATGATGGACAGCGTCTGTTGGACACATGGAACTCTGCCTAAATTTATCTTCAAACAAGGCTTACAAACTCTCTCCTTCTCACGGCTTAGGCTGGACTATTTGCCCTTTCTACCATTTTCTTCTCGGCGTATTGGCTAACTATTTGTTACCTACGCCGAGACGTTTTTCTTTTTTCATTTATGTGTGGGTGAATGTAACCTTATATTTGGCATTTGGTCTTTAGGGATTTTATGTATGGCAAAATAATACTCTCTTCTGTATATTCCCTGTCGCATCACCACATAGCATTATGTCTAGCTCTTTATTTTTTAATGCTTTCACTGCAGATTCTCTAACAGACATTGGATATATATTTAAGTTTAATGTTATTCGCAATAGCTGAGAACTCCCTTTTTCAGTCATTCCCCACTGCGGAATGTTCAGCATGATACTATCATGTGTTTGTCTTTGTTTGTGTGTGTGTTTGTTTGCATAGCTTTTATATCATATGGCTAGGCGCTTGACCTGCACCTTTCATGTTCTTTGTACAGCTTAGTACTTGCATTTCTTCTGCTTATTGTACTGCCTTGTATTCGATACGATGCTACTCTTTTTTTTTTGCATTTTGTTGTGTTTAAAAATAATCTTGAAAAATCTTTCTTCAATAAAAATTTATTGAACCAGAAGTCATTTCTGCAATTCCCATAGAAAATCAATGGCGTCTCTATTCAATTGTGTGGAGCGCATATCAGGTGGATTTTCTCTGCCGGCTTAAGAGATACACGTGAAACTAAAGCCGATCCTGGGTGCCTAGGGTGCCTGTCATCCAATCCGCACTGAATTTCATTTCTAGCACATGGCCAAAAAATCGCCCCATTGACTTACATTGGAGTGCAGAAAAGGTCATTTTTTCTCGGTCCCTTTAAGAGGTAGGAGTTAAACAAGCTTAGGTCTGCGGTGCCCAGGGGGGACCCCATCCAGCCCGCACAGAGTTTCATTCCTACCACCTTAGGAAAAAAAGTCATTATTTTGAGGCTTAGAAGTAATTTCTGCAATTCCCATAGAAAATCAACGGCGTCTCTAATTCAATTGTGTGGAGCGCATATCAGGTGGGTTTTCTCTGCCGGCTTAAGAGATACACGTGAAACTAAAGCCGATCCTGGGTGCCTAGGGTGCCTGTCATCCAATCCGCACTGAATTTCATTTCTACCACATATCCAAAAAATCGCCCCATTGACTTACATTGGAGTGCAGAAAAGGTCATTTTTTCTCGGTCCCTTTAAGAGGTAGGAGTTAAACAAGCTTAGGTCTGCGGTGCCCAGGGGGGACCCCATCCAGCCCGCACTGAGTTTCATTCCTACCACCTTAGGAAAAAAAGTCATCATTTTGAGGCTTAGAAGTCATTTCTGCAATTCCCATAGAAAATCAACGGCGTCTCTAATTCAATTGTGTGGAGCCCATATCAGGTGGGTTTTCTCTGCCGGCTTAAGAGATACACGTGAAACTAAAGCCGATCCTGGGTGCCTAGGGTGCCTGTCATCCAATCCGCACTGAATTTCATTTCTAGCACATAGCCAGAAAATCGCCCCATTGACTTACATTGGAGTGCAGAAAAGGTCATTTTTTCTCGGTCCCTTTAAGAGGTAGGAGTTAAACAAGCTTAGGTCTGCGGTGCCCAGGGGGGACCCCATCCAGCCCACACTGAGTTTCATTCCTACCACCTTAGGAAAAAAAGTCATTATTTTGAGGCTTAGAAGTCATTTCTGCAATTCCCATAGAAAATCAATGGCGTCTCTATTCAATTGTGTGGAGCGCATATCAGGTGGATTTTCTCTGCCGCCTTAAGAGATACACGTGAAACTAAAGCCGATCCTGGGTGCCTAGGGTGCCTGTCATCCAATCTGCACTGAATTTCATTTCTAGCACATAGCCCAAAAATCGCCCCATTGACTTACATTGGAGTGCAGAAAAGGTCATTTTTTCTCGGTCCCTTTAAGAGGTAGGAGTTAAACAAGCTTAGGTCTGCGGTGCCCAGGGGGGACCCCATCCAGCCCACACTGAGTTTCATTCCTACCACCTTAGGAAAAAAAGTCATTATTTTGAGGCTTAGAAGTCATTTCTGCAATTCCCATAGAAAATCAATGGCGTCTCTATTCAATTGTGTGGAGCGCATATCAGGTGGATTTTCTCTGCCGGCTTAAGAGATACACGTGAAACTAAAGCCGATCCTGGGTGCCTAGGGTGCCTGTCATCCAATCCGCACTGAATTTCATTTCTAGCACATAGCCAAAAAATCGCCCCATTGACTTACATTGGAGGGCAGAAAATGTCATTTTTTCTCGGTCCCTTTAAGAGGTAGGAGTTAAACAAGCTTAGGTCTGCGGTGCCCAGGGGGGACCCCATCCAGCCCGCACTGAGTTTCATTCCTACCACCTTAGGAAAAAAAAGTCATTATTTTGAGGCTTAGAAGTCATTTCCGCAATTCCCATAGAAAATCAACGGCGTCTCTAAATCAATTGTGTGGAGCGCATATCAGTTGGGTTTTCTCTGCCGGCTTAAGAGATACACGTGAAACTAAAGCCGATCCTGGGTGCCTAGGGTGCCTGTCATCCAATCCGCACTGAATTTCATTTCTAGCACATAGCCAAAAAATCGCCCCATTGACTTACATTGGAGTGCAGAAAAGGTCATTTTTTCTCGGTCCCTTTAAGAGGTAGGAGTTAAACAAGCTTAGGTCTGCGGTGCCCAGGGGGGACCCCATCCAGCCCACACTGAGTTTCATTCCTACCACCTTAGGAAAAAAAGTCATTATTTTGAGGCTTAGAAGTCATTTCTGCAATTCCCATAGAAAATCAATGGCGTCTCTATTCAATTGTGTGGAGCGCATATCAGGTGGATTTTCTCTGCCGGCTTAAGAGATACACGTGAAACTAAAGCCGATCCTGGGTGCCTAGGGTGCCTAGGGTGCCTGTCATCCAATCCGCACTGAATTTCATTTCTAGCACATAGCCAAAAAATCGCCCCATTGACTTACATTGGAGTGCAGAAAATGTCATTTTTTCTCGGTCCCTTTAAGAGGTAGGAGTTAAACAAGCTTAGGTCTGCGGTGCCCAGGGGGGACCCCATCCAGCCCGCACTGAGTTTCATTCCTACCACCTTAGGAAAAAAAGTCATTATTTTGAGGCTTAGAAGTCATTTCTGCAATTCCCATAGAAAATCAACGGCGTCTCTAATTCAATTGTGTGGAGCGCATATCAGGTGGGTTTTCTCTGCCGGCTTAAGAGATACACGTGAAACTAAAGCCGATCCTGGGTGCCTAGGGTGCCTGTCATCCAATCCGCACTGAATTTCATTTCTAGCACATAGCCAAAAAATCGCCCCATTGACTTACATTGGAGTGCAGAAAAGGTCATTTTTTCTCGGTCCCTTTAAGAGGTAGGAGTTAAACAAGCTTAGGTCTGCGGTGCCCAGGGGGGACCCCATCCAGCCCGCACTGAGTTTCATTCCTACCACCTTAGGAAAAAAAGTCATTATTTTGAGGCTTAGAAGTCATTTCTGCAATTCCCATAGAAAATCAACGGCGTCTCTAATTCAATTGTGTGGAGCGCATATCAGGTGGGTTTTCTCTGCCGGCTTAAGAGATACACGTGAAACTAAAGCCGATCCTGGGTGCCTAGGGTGCCTGTCATCCAATCCGCACTGAATTTCATTTCTAGCACATAGCCAAAAAATCGCCCCATTGACTTACATTGGAGTGCAGAAAAGGTCATTTTTTCTCGGTCCCTTTAAGAGGTAGGAGTTAAACAAGCTTAGGTCTGCGGTGCCCAGGGGGGACCCCATCCAGCCCACACTGAGTTTCATTCCTACCACCTTAGGAAAAAAAGTCATTATTTTGAGGCTTAGAAGTCATTTCTGCAATTCCCATAGAAAATCAATGGCGTCTCTATTCAATTGTGTGGAGCGCATATCAGGTGGATTTTCTCTGCCGGCTTAAGAGATACACGTGAAACTAAAGCCGATCCTGGGTGCCTAGGGTGCCTGTCATCCAATCCGCACTGAATTTCATTTCTAGCACATAGCCAAAAAATCGCCCCATTGACTTACATTGGAGTGCAGAAAATGTCATTTTTTCTCGGTCCCTTTAAGAGGTAGGAGTTAAACAAGCTTAGGTCTGCGGTGCCCAGGGGGGACCCCATCCAGCCCGCACTGAGTTTCATTCCTACCACCTTAGGAAAAAAAGTCATTATTTTGAGGCTTAGAAGTCATTTCTGCAATTCCCATAGAAAATCAACGGCGTCTCTAATTCAATTGTGTGGAGCGCATATCAGGTGGGTTTTCTCTGCCGGCTTAAGAGATACACGTGAAACTAAAGCCGATCCTGGGTGCCTAGGGTGCCTGTCATCCAATCCGCACTGAATTTCATTTCTAGCACATAGCCAAAAAATCGCCCCATTGACTTACATTGGAGTGCAGAAAAGGTCATTTTTTCTCGGTCCCTTTAAGAGGTAGGAGTTAAACAAGCTTAGGTCTGCGGTGCCCAGGGGGGACCCCATCCAGCCCACACTGAGTTTCATTCCTACCACCTTAGGAAAAAAAGTCATTATTTTGAGGCTTAGAAGTCATTTCTGCAATTCCCATAGAAAATCAACGGCGTCTCTATTCAATTGTGTGGAGCGCATATCAGGTGGATTTTCTCTGCCGGCTTAAGAGATACACGTGAAACTAAAGCCGATCCTGGGTGCCTAGGGTGCCTGTCATCCAATCCGCACTGAATTTCATTTCTAGCACATAGCCAAAAAATCGCCCCATTGACTTACATTGGAGTGCAGAAAAGGTCATTTTTTCTCGGTCCCTTTAAGAGGTAGGAGTTAAACAAGCTTAGGTCTGCGGTGCCCAGGGGGGACCCCATCCAGCCCGCACTGAGTTTCATTCCTACCACCTTAGGAAAAAAAGTCATTATTTTGAGGCTTAGAAGTCATTTCTGCAATTCCCATAGAAAATCAACGGCGTCTCTAATTCAATTGTGTGGAGCGCATATCAGGTGGATTTTCTCTGCCGCCTTAAGAGATACACGTGAAACTAAAGCCGATCCTGGGTGCCTAGGGTGCCTGTCATCCAATCCGCACTGAATTTCATTTCTAGCACATAGCCAAAAAATCGCCCCATTGACTTACATTGGAGTGCAGAAAAGGTCATTTTTTCTCGGTCCCTTTAAGAGGTAGGAGTTAAACAAGCTTAGGTCTGCGGTGCCCAGGGGGGACCCCATCCAGCCCACACTGAGTTTCATTCCTACCACCTTAGGAAAAAAAGTCATTATTTTGAGGCTTAGAAGTCATTTCTGCAATTCCCATAGAAAATCAACGGCGTCTCTAATTCAATTGTGTGGAGCGCATATCAGGTGGGTTTTCTCTGCCGGCTTAAGAGATACACGTGAAACTAAAGCCGATCCTGGGTGCCTAGGGTGCCTGTCATCCAATCCGCACTGAATTTCATTTCTAGCACATAGCCAAAAAATCGCCCCATTGACTTACATTGGAGTGCAGAAAAGGTCATTTTTTCTCGGTCCCTTTAAGAGGTAGGAGTTAAACAAGCTTAGGTCTGCGGTGCCCAGGGGGGACCCCATCCAGCCCGCACTGAGTTTCATTCCTACCACCTTAGGAAAAAAAGTCATTATTTTGAGGCTTAGAAGTCATTTCTGCAATTCCCATAGAAAATCAACGGCGTCTCTAATTCAATTGTGTGGAGCGCATATCAGGTGGATTTTCTCTGCCGGCTTAAGAGATACACGTGAAACTAAAGCCGATCCTGGGTGCCTAGGGTGCCTGTCATCCAATCCGCACTGAATTTCATTTCTAGCACATAGCCAAAAAATCGCCCCATTGACTTACATTGGAGTGCAGAAAAGGTCATTTTTTCTCGGTCCCTTTAAGAGGTAGGAGTTAAACAAGCTTAGGTCTGCTGGTGCCCAGGGGGGACCCCATCCAGCCCGCACTGAGTTTCATTCCTACCACCTTAGGAAAAAAAGTCATTATTTTGAGGCTTAGAAGTCATTTCTGCAATTCCCATAGAAAATCAACTGGCGTCTCTAATTCAATTGTGTGGAGCGCATATCAGGTGGATTTTCTCTGCCGGCTTAAGAGATACACGTGAAACTAAAGCCGATCCTGGGTGCCTAGGGTGCCTGTCATCCAATCCGCACTGAATTTCATTTCTAGCACATAGCCAAAAAATCGCCCCATAGACTTACATTGGAGTGCAGAAAAGGTCATTTTTTCTCGGTCCCTTTAAGAGGTAGGAGTTAAACAAGCTTAGGTCTGCGGTGCCCAGGGGGGACCCCATCCAGCCCGCACTGAGTTTCATTCCTACCACCTTAGGAAAAAAAGTCATTATTTTGAGGCTTAGAAGTCATTTCTGCAATTCCCATAGAAAATCAACGGCGTCTCTAATTCAATTGTGTGGAGCGCATATCAGGTGGGTTTTCTCTGCCGGCTTAAGAGATACACGTGAAACTAAAGCCGATCCTGGGTGCCTAGGGTGCCTGTCATCCAATCCGCACTGAATTTCATTTCTAGCACATAGCCAAAAAATCGCCCCATTGACTTACATTGGAGTGCAGAAAAGGTCATTTTTTCTCGGTCCCTTTAAGAGGTAGGAGTTAAACAAGCTTAGGTCTGCGGTGCCCAGGGGGGACCCCATCCAGCCCACACTGAGTTTCATTCCTACCACCTTAGGAAAAAAAGTCATTATTTTGAGGCTTAGAAGTCATTTCTGCAATTCCCATAGAAAATCAACGGCGTCTCTATACAATTGTGTGGAGCGCATATCAGGTGGATTTTCTCTGCCGGCTTAAGAGATACACGTGAAACTAAAGCCGATCCTGGGTGCCTAGGGTGCCTGTCATCCAATCCGCACTGAATTTCATTTCTAGCACATAGCCAAAAAATCGCCCCATTGACTTACATTGGAGTGCAGAAAAGGTCATTTTTTCTCGGTCCCTTTAAGAGGTAGGAGTTAAACAAGCTTAGGTCTGCGGTGCCCAGGGGGGACCCCATCCAGCCCGCACTGAGTTTCATTCCTACCACCTTAGGAAAAAAAGTCATTATTTTGAGGCTTAGAAGTCATTTCTGCAATTCCCATAGAAAATCAACGGCGTCTCTAATTCAATTGTGTGGAGCGCATATCAGGTGGATTTTCTCTGCCGGCTTAAGAGATACACGTGAAACTAAAGCCGATCCTGGGTGCCTAGGGTGCCTGTCATCCAATCCGCACTGAATTTCATTTCTAGCACATGGCCAAAAAATCGCCCCATTGACTTACATTGGAGTGCAGAAAAGGTCATTTTTTCTCGGTCCCTTTAAGAGGTAGGAGTTAAACAAGCTTAGGTCTGCGGTGCCCAGGGGGGACCCCATCCAGCCCGCACTGAGTTTCATTCCTACCACCTTAGGAAAAAAAGTCATTATTTTGAGGCTTAGAAGTAATTTCTGCAATTCCCATAGAAAATCAACGGCGTCTCTATTCAATTGTGTGGAGCGCATATCAGGTGGGTTTTCTCTGCCGGCTTAAGAGATACACGTGAAACTAAAGCCGATCCTGGGTGCCTAGGGTGCCTGTCATCCAATCCGCACTGAATTTCATTTCTAGCACATAGCCAAAAAATCGCCCCATTGACTTACATTGGAGTGCAGAAAAGGTCATTTTTTCTCGGTCCCTTTAAGAGGTAGGAGTTAAACAAGCTTAGGTCTGCGGTGCCCAGGGGGGACCCCATCCAGCCCGCACTGAGTTTCATTCCTACCACCTTAGGAAAAAAAGTCATTATTTTGAGGCTTAGAAGTCATTTCTGCAATTCCCATAGAAAATCAACGGCGTCTCTATTCAATTGTGTGGAGCGCATATCAGGTGGGTTTTCTCTGCCGGCTTAAGAGATACACGTGAAACTAAAGCCGATCCTGGGTGCCTAGGGTGCCTGTCATCCAATCCGCACTGAATTTCATTTCTAGCACATAGCCAAAAAATCGCCCCATTGACTTACATTGGAGTGCAGAAAAGGTCATTTTTTCTCGGTCCCTTTAAGAGGTAGGAGTTAAACAAGCTTAGGTCTGCGGTGCCCAGGGGGGACCCCATCCAGCCCGCACTGAGTTTCATTCCTACCACCTTAGGAAAAAAAGTCATTATTTTGAGGCTTAGAAGTCATTTCTGCAATTCCCATAGAAAATCAACGGCGTCTCTATTCAATTGTGTGGAGCGCATATCAGGTGGGTTTTCTCTGCCGGCTTAAGAGATACACGTGAAACTAAAGCCGATCCTGGGTGCCTAGGGTGCCTGTCATCCAACCCGCACTGAATTTCATTTCTAGCACATAGCCAAAAAATCGCCCCATTGACTTACATTGGAGTGCAGAAAAGGTCATTTTTTCTCGGTCCCTTTAAGAGGTAGGAGTTAAACAAGCTTAGGTCTGCGGTGCCCAGGGGGGACCCCATCCAGCCCGCACTGAGTTTCATTCCTACCACCTTAGGAAAAAAAGTCATTATTTTGAGGCTTAGAAGTCATTTCTGCAATTCCCATAGAAAATCAACGGCGTCTCTATTCAATTGTGTGGAGCGCATATCAGGTGGGTTTTCTCTGCCGGCTTAAGAGATACACGTGAAACTAAAGCCGATCCTGGGTGCCTAGGGTGCCTGTCATCCAATCCGCACTGCATTTCATTTCTAGCACATAGCCAAAAAATCGCCCCATTGACTTACATTGGAGTGCAGAAAAGGTCATTTTTTCTCGGTCCCTTTAAGAGGTAGGAGTTAAACAAGCTTAGGTCTGCGGTGCCCAGGGGGGACCCCATCCAGCCCGCACTGAGTTTCATTCCTACCACCTTAGGAAAAAAAGTCATTATTTTGAGGCTTAGAAGTCATTTCTGCAATTCCCATAGAAAATCAACGGCGTCTCTATTCAATTGTGTGGAGCGCATATCAGGTGGGTTTTCTCTGCCGGCTTAAGAGATACACGTGAAACTAAAGCCGATCCTGGGTGCCTAGGGTGCCTGTCATCCAATCCGCACTGCATTTCATTTCTAGCACATAGCCAAAAAATCGCCCCATTGACTTACATTGGAGTGCAGAAAAGGTCATTTTTTCACGGTCCCTTTAAGAGGTAGGAGTTAAACAAGCTTAGGTCTGCGGTGCCCAGGGGGGACCCCATCCAGCCCGCACTGAGTTTCATTCCTACCACCTTAGGAAAAAAAGTCATTATTTTGAGGCTTAGAAGTCATTTCTGCAATTCCCATAGAAAATCAACGGCGTCTCTATTCAATTGTGTGGAGCGCATATCAGGTGGGTTTTCTCTGCCGGCTTAAGAGATACACGTGAAACTAAAGCCGATCCTGGGTGCCTAGGGTGCCTGTCATCCAATCCGCACTGAATTTCATTTCTAGCACATAGCCAAAAAATCGCCCCATTGACTTACATTGGAGTGCAGAAAAGGTCATTTTTTCTCGGTCCCTTTAAGAGGTAGGAGTTAAACAAGCTTAGGTCTGCGGTGCCCAGGGGGGACCCCATCCAGCCCGCACTGAGTTTCATTCCTACCACCTTAGGAAAAAAAGTCATTATTTTGAGGCTTAGAAGTCATTTCTGCAATTCCCATAGAAAATCAACGGCGTCTCTATTCAATTGTGTGGAGCGCATATCAGGTGGGTTTTCTCTGCCGGCTTAAGAGATACACGTGAAACTAAAGCCGATCCTGGGTGCCTAGGGTGCCTGTCATCCAATCCGCACTGAATTTCATTTCTAGCACATAGCCAAAAAATCGCCCCATTGACTTACATTGGAGTGCAGAAAAGGTCATTTTTTCTCGGTCCCTTTAAGAGGTAGGAGTTAAACAAGCTTAGGTCTGCGGTGCCCAGGGGGGACCCCATCCAGCCCGCACTGAGTTTCATTCCTACCACCTTAGGAAAAAAAGTCATTATTTTGAGGCTTAGAAGTCATTTCTGCAATTCCCATAGAAAATCAACGGCGTCTCTATTCAATTGTGTGGAGCGCATATCAGGTGGGTTTTCTCTGCCGGCTTAAGAGATACACGTGAAACTAAAGCCGATCCTGGGTGCCTAGGGTGCCTGTCATCCAATCCGCACTGAATTTCATTTCTAGCACATAGCCAAAAAATCGCCCCATTGACTTACATTGGAGTGCAGAAAAGGTCATTTTTTCTCGGTCCCTTTAAGAGGTAGGAGTTAAACAAGCTTAGGTCTGCGGTGCCCAGGGGGGACCCCATCCAGCCCGCACTGAGTTTCATTCCTACCACCTTAGGAAAAAAAGTCATTATTTTGAGGCTTAGAAGTCATTTCTGCAATTCCCATAGAAAATCAACGGCGTCTCTATTCAATTGTGTGGAGCGCATATCAGGTGGGTTTTCTCTGCCGGCTTAAGAGATACACGTGAAACTAAAGCCGATCCTGGGTGCCTAGGGTGCCTGTCATCCAATCCGCACTGAATTTCATTTCTAGCACATAGCCAAAAAATCGCCCCATTGACTTACATTGGAGTGCAGAAAAGGTCATTTTTTCTCGGTCCCTTTAAGAGGTAGGAGTTAAACAAGCTTAGGTCTGCGGTGCCCAGGGGGGACCCCATCCAGCCCGCACTGAGTTTCATTCCTACCACCTTAGGAAAAAAAGTCATTATTTTGAGGCTTAGAAGTCATTTCTGCAATTCCCATAGAAAATCAACGGCGTCTCTATTCAATTGTGTGGAGCGCATATCAGGTGGGTTTTCTCTGCCGGCTTAAGAGATACACGTGAAACTAAAGCCGATCCTGGGTGCCTAGGGTGCCTGTCATCCAATCCGCACTGAATTTCATTTCTAGCACATAGCCAAAAAATCGCCCCATTGACTTACATTGGAGTGCAGAAAAGGTCATTTTTTCTCGGTCCCTTTAAGAGGTAGGAGTTAAACAAGCTTAGGTCTGCGGTGCCCAGGGGGGACCCCATCCAGCCCGCACTGAGTTTCATTCCTACCACCTTAGGAAAAAAAGTCATTATTTTGAGGCTTAGAAGTCATTTCTGCAATTCCCATAGAAAATCAACGGCGTCTCTATTCAATTGTGTGGAGCGCATATCAGGTGGGTTTTCTCTGCCGGCTTAAGAGATACACGTGAAACTAAAGCCGATCCTGGGTGCCTAGGGTGCCTGTCATCCAATCCGCACTGAATTTCATTTCTAGCACATAGCCAAAAAATCGCCCCATTGACTTACATTGGAGTGCAGAAAAGGTCATTTTTTCTCGGTCCCTTTAAGAGGTAGGAGTTAAACAAGCTTAGGTCTGCGGTGCCCAGGGGGGACCCCATCCAGCCCGCACTGAGTTTCATTCCTACCACCTTAGGAAAAAAAGTCATTATTTTGAGGCTTAGAAGTCATTTCTGCAATTCCCATAGAAAATCAACGGCGTCTCTATTCAATTGTGTGGAGCGCATATCAGGTGGGTTTTCTCTGCCGGCTTAAGAGATACACGTGAAACTAAAGCCGATCCTGGGTGCCTAGGGTGCCTGTCATCCAATCCGCACTGCATTTCATTTCTAGCACATAGCCAAAAAATCGCCCCATTGACTTACATTGGAGTGCAGAAAAGGTCATTTTTTCTCGGTCCCTTTAAGAGGTAGGAGTTAAACAAGCTTAGGTCTGCGGTGCCCAGGGGGGACCCCATCCAGCCCGCACTGAGTTTCATTCCTACCACCTTAGGAAAAAAAGTCATTATTTTGAGGCTTAGAAGTCATTTCTGCAATTCCCATAGAAAATCAACGGCGTCTCTATTCAATTGTGTGGAGCGCATATCATGTGGGTTTTCTCTGCCGGCTTAAGAGATACACGTGAAACTAAAGCCGATCCTGGGTGCCTAGGGTGCCTGTCATCCAATCCGCACTGCATTTCATTTCTAGCACATAGCCAAAAAATCGCCCCATTGACTTACATTGGAGTGCAGAAAAGGTCATTTTTTCTCGGTCCCTTTAAGAGGTAGGAGTTAAACAAGCTTAGGTCTGCGGTGCCCAGGGGGGACCCCATCCAGCCCGCACTGAGTTTCATTCCTACCACCTTAGGAAAAAAAGTCATTATTTTGAGGCTTAGAAGTCATTTCTGCAATTCCCATAGAAAATCAACGGCGTCTCTATTCAATTGTGTGGAGCGCATATCAGGTGGGTTTTCTCTGCCGGCTTAAGAGATACACGTGAAACTAAAGCCGATCCTGGGTGCCTAGGGTGCCTGTCATCCAATCCGCACTGAATTTCATTTCTAGCACATAGCCAAAAAATCGCCCCATTGACTTACATTGGAGTGCAGAAAAGGTCATTTTTTCTCGGTCCCTTTAAGAGGTAGGAGTTAAACAAGCTTAGGTCTGCGGTGCCCAGGGGGGACCCCATCCAGCCCGCACTGAGTTTCATTCCTACCACCTTAGGAAAAAAAGTCATTATTTTGAGGCTTAGAAGTCATTTCTGCAATTCCCATAGAAAATCAACGGCGTCTCTATTCAATTGTGTGGAGCGCATATCAGGTGGGTTTTCTCTGCCGGCTTAAGAGATACACGTGAAACTAAAGCCGATCCTGGGTGCCTAGGGTGCCTGTCATCCAATCCGCACTGAATTTCATTTCTAGCACATAGCCAAAAAATCGCCCCATTGACTTACATTGGAGTGCAGAAAAGTTCATTTTTTCTCGGTCCCTTTAAGAGGTAGGAGTTAAACAAGCTTAGGTCTGCGGTGCCCAGGGGGGACCCCATCCAGCCCGCACTGAGTTTCATTCCTACCACCTTAGGAAAAAAAGTCATTATTTTGAGGCTTAGAAGTCATTTCTGCAATTCCCATAGAAAATCAACGGCGTCTCTATTCAATTGTGTGGAGCGCATATCAGGTGGGTTTTCTCTGCCGGCTTAAGAGATACACGTGAAACTAAAGCCGATCCTGGGTGCCTAGGGTGCCTGTCATCCAATCCGCACTGAATTTCATTTCTAGCACATAGCCAAAAAATCGCCCCATTGACTTACATTGGAGTGCAGAAAAGGTCATTTTTTCTCGGTCCCTTTAAGAGGTAGGAGTTAAACAAGCTTAGGTCTGCGGTGCCCAGGGGGGACCCCATCCAGCCCACACTGAGTTTCATTCCTACCACCTTAGGAAAAAAAGTCATTATTTTGAGGCTTAGAAGTCATTTCTGCAATTCCCATAGAAAATCAACGGCGTCTCTATTCAATTGTGTGGAGCGCATATCAGGTGGGTTTTCTCTGCCGGCTTAAGAGATACACGTGAAACTAAAGCCGATCCTGGGTGCCTAGGGTGCCTGTCATCCAATCCGCACTGAATTTCATTTCTAGCACATAGCCAAAAAATCGCCCCATTGACTTACATTGGAGTGCAGAAAAGGTCATTTTTTCTCGGTCCCTTTAAGAGGTAGGAGTTAAACAAGCTTAGGTCTGCGGTGCCCAGGGGGGACCCCATCCAGCCCGCACTGAGTTTCATTCCTACCACCTTAGGAAAAAAAGTCATTATTTTGAGGCTTAGAAGTCATTTCTGCAATTCCCATAGAAAATCAACGGCGTCTCTATTCAATTGTGTGGAGCGCATATCAGGTGGGTTTTCTCTGCCGGCTTAAGAGATACACGTGAAACTAAAGCCGATCCTGGGTGCCTAGGGTGCCTGTCATCCAATCCGCACTGAATTTCATTTCTAGCACATAGCCAAAAAATCGCCCCATTGACTTACATTGGAGTGCAGAAAAGGTCATTTTTTCTCGGTCCCTTTAAGAGGTAGGAGTTAAACAAGCTTAGGTCTGCGGTGCCCAGGGGGGACCCCATCCAGCCCGCACTGAGTTTCATTCCTACCACCTTAGGAAAAAAAGTCATTATTTTGAGGCTTAGAAGTCATTTCTGCAATTCCCATAGAAAATCAACGGCGTCTCTATTCAATTGTGTGGAGCGCATATCAGGTGGGTTTTCTCTGCCGGCTTAAGAGATACACGTGAAACTAAAGCCGATCCTGGGTGCCTAGGGTGCCTGTCATCCAATCCGCACTGAATTTCATTTCTAGCACATAGCCAAAAAATCGCCCCATTGACTTACATTGGAGTGCAGAAAAGGTCATTTTTTCTCGGTCCCTTTAAGAGGTAGGAGTTAAACAAGCTTAGGTCTGCGGTGCCCAGGGGGGACCCCATCCAGCCCGCACTGAGTTTCATTCCTACCACCTTAGGAAAAAAAGTCATTATTTTGAGGCTTAGAAGTCATTTCTGCAATTCCCATAGAAAATCAACGGCGTCTCTATTCAATTGTGTGGAGCGCATATCAGGTGGGTTTTCTCTGCCGGCTTAAGAGATACACGTGAAACTAAAGCCGATCCTGGGTGCCTAGGGTGCCTGTCATCCAATCCGCACTGAATTTCATTTCTAGCACATAGCCAAAAAATCGCCCCATTGACTTACATTGGAGTGCAGAAAAGGTCATTTTTTCTCGGTCCCTTTAAGAGGTAGGAGTTAAACAAGCTTAGGTCTGCGGTGCCCAGGGGGGACCCCATCCAGCCCGCACTGAGTTTCATTCCTACCACCTTAGGAAAAAAAGTCATTATTTTGAGGCTTAGAAGTCATTTCTGCAATTCCCATAGAAAATCAACGGCGTCTCTATTCAATTGTGTGGAGCGCATATCAGGTGGGTTTTCTCTGCCGGCTTAAGAGATACACGTGAAACTAAAGCCGATCCTGGGTGCCTAGGGTGCCTGTCATCCAATCCGCACTGAATTTCATTTCTAGCACATAGCCAAAAAATCGCCCCATTGACTTACATTGGAGTGCAGAAAAGGTCATTTTTTGTCGGTCCCTTTAAGAGGTAGGAGTTAAACAAGCTTAGGTCTGCGGTGCCCAGGGGGGACCCCATCCAGCCCGCACTGAGTTTCATTCCTACCACCTTAGGAAAAAAAGTCATTATTTTGAGGCTTAGAAGTCATTTCTGCAATTCCCATAGAAAATCAACGGCGTCTCTATTCAATTGTGTGGAGCGCATATCAGGTGGGTTTTCTCTGCCGGCTTAAGAGATACACGTGAAACTAAAGCTGATCCTGGGTGCCTAGGGTGCCTGTCATCCAATCCGCACTGAATTTCATTTCTAGCACATAGCCAAAAAATCGCCCCATTGACTTACATTGGAGTGCAGAAAAGGTCATTTTTTCTCGGTCCCTTTAAGAGGTAGGAGTTAAACAAGCTTAGGTCTGCGGTGCCCAGGGGGACCCCATCCAGCCCGCACTGAGTTTCATTCCTACCACCTTAGGAAAAAAAGTCATTATTTTGAGGCTTAGAAGTCATTTCTGCAATTCCCATAGAAAATCAACGGCGTCTCTATTCAATTGTGTGGAGCGCATATCAGGTGGGTTTCTCTGCCGGCTTAAGAGATACACGTGAAACTAAAGCCGATCCTGGGTGCCTAGGGTGCCTGTCATCCAATCCGCACTGCATTTCATTTCTAGCACATAGCCAAAAAATCGCCCCATTGACTTACATTGGAGTGCAGAAAAGGTCATTTTTTCTCGGTCCCTTTAAGAGGTAGGAGTTAAACAAGCTTAGGTCTGCGGTGCCCAGGGGGGACCCCATCCAGCCCGCACTGAGTTTCATTCCTACCACCTTAGGAAAAAAAGTCATTATTTTGAGGCTTAGAAGTCATTTCTGCAATTCCCATAGAAAATCAACGGCGTCTCTATTCAATTGTGTGGAGCGCATATCAGGTGGGTTTTTCTCTGCCGGCTTAAGAGATACACGTGAAACTAAAGCTGATCCTGGGTGCCTAGGGTGCCTGTCATCCAATCCGCACTGAATTTCATTTCTAGCACATAGCCAAAAAATCGCCCCATTGACTTACATTGGAGTGCAGAAAAGGTCATTTTTTCTCGGTCCCTTTAAGAGGTAGGAGTTAAACAAGCTTAGGTCTGCGGTGCCCAGGGGGGACCCCATCCAGCCCGCACTGAGTTTCATTCCTACCACCTTAGGAAAAAAGTCATTATTTTGAGGCTTAGAAGTCATTTCTGCAATTCCCATAGAAAATCAACGGCGTCTCTATTCAATTGTGTGGAGCGCATATCAGGTGGGTTTTCTCTGCCGGCTTAAGAGATACACGTGAAACTAAAGCTGATCCTGGGTGCCTAGGGTGCCTGTCATCCAATCCGCACTGAATTTCATTTCTAGCACATAGCCAAAAAATCGCCCCATTGACTTACATTGGAGTGCAGAAAAGGTCATTTTTTCTCGGTCCCTTTAAGAGGTAGGAGTTAAACAAGCTTAGGTCTGCGGTGCCCAGGGGGGACCCCATCCAGCCCGCACTGAGTTTCATTCCTACCACCTTAGGAAAAAAAGTCATTATTTTGAGGCTTAGAAGTCATTTCTGCAATTCCCATAGAAAATCAACGGCGTCTCTATTCAATTGTGTGGAGCGCATATCAGGTGGGTTTTCTCTGCCGGCTTAAGAGATACACGTGAAACTAAAGCCGATCCTGGGTGCCTAGGGTGCCTGTCATCCAATCCGCACTGAATTTCATTTCTAGCACATAGCCAAAAAATCGCCCCATTGACTTACATTGGAGTGCAGAAAAGGTCATTTTTTCTCGGTCCCTTTAAGAGGTAGGAGTTAAACAAGCTTAGGTCTGCGGTGCCCAGGGGGACCCCATCCAGCCCGCACTGAGTTTCATTCCTACCACCTTAGGAAAAAAAGTCATTATTTTGAGGCTTAGAAGTCATTTCTGCAATTCCCATAGAAAATCAACGGCGTCTCTAATTCAATTGTGTGGAGCGCATATCAGGTGGGTTTTCTCTGCCGGCTTAAGAGATACACGTGAAACTAAAGCCGATCCTGGGTGCCTAGGGTGCCTGTCATCCAATCCGCACTGCATTTCATTTCTAGCACATAGCCAAAAAATCGCCCCATTGACTTACATTGGAGTGCAGAAAAGGTCATTTTTTCTCGGTCCCTTTAAGAGGTAGGAGTTAAACAAGCTTAGGTCTGCGGTGCCCAGGGGGGACCCCATCCAGCCCGCACTGAGTTTCATTCCTACCACCTTAGGAAAAAAAGTCATTATTTTGAGGCTTAGAAGTCATTTCTGCAATTCCCATAGAAAATCAACGGCGTCTCTAATTCAATTGTGTGGAGCGCATATCAGGTGGGTTTTCTCTGCCGGCTTAAGAGATACACGTGAAACTAAAGCCGATCCTGGGTGCCTAGGGTGCCTGTCATCCAATCCGCACTGAATTTCATTTCTAGCACATAGCCAAAAAATCGCCCCATTGACTTACATTGGAGTGCAGAAAAGGTCATTTTTTCTCGGTCCCTTTAAGAGGTAGGAGTTAAACAAGCTTAGGTCTGCGGTGCCCAGGGGGGACCCCATCCAGCCCGCACTGAGTTTCATTCCTACCACCTTAGGAAAAAAAGTCATTATTTTGAGGCTTAGAAGTCATTTCTGCAATTCCCATAGAAAATCAACGGCGTCTCTATTCAATTGTGTGGAGCGCATATCAGGTGGGTTTTCTCTGCCGGCTTAAGAGATACACATGAAACTAAAGCCGATCCTGGGTGCCTAGGGTGCCTGTCATCCAATCCGCACTGAATTTCATTTCTAGCACATAGCCAAAAAATCGCCCCATTGACTTACATTGGAGTGCAGAAAAGGTCATTTTTTCTCGGTCCCTTTAAGAGGTAGGAGTTAAACAAGCTTAGGTCTGCGGTGCCCAGGGGGGACCCCATCCAGCCCGCACTGAGTTTCATTCCTACCACCTTAGGAAAAAAAAGTCATTATTTTGAGGCTTAGAAGTCATTTCTGCAATTCCCATAGAAAATCAACGGCGTCTCTATTCAATTGTGTGGAGCGCATATCAGGTGGGTTTTCTCTGCCGGCTTAAGAGATACACGTGAAACTAAAGCCGATCCTGGGTGCCTAGGGTGCCTGTCATCCAATCCGCACTGAATTTCATTTCTAGCACATAGCCAAAAAATCGCCCCATTGACTTACATTGGAGTGCAGAAAAGGTCATTTTTTCTCGGTCCCTTTAAGAGGTAGGAGTTAAACAAGCTTAGGTCTGCGGTGCCCAGGGGGGACCCCATCCAGCCCGCACTGAGTTTCATTCCTACCACCTTAGGAAAAAAAGTCATTATTTTGAGGCTTAGAAGTCATTTCTGCAATTCCCATAGAAAATCAACGGCGTCTCTATTCAATTGTGTGGAGCGCATATCAGGTGGGTTTTCTCTGCCGGCTTAAGAGATACACGTGAAACTAAAGCCTGATCCTGGGTGCCTAGGGTGCCTGTCATCCAATCCGCACTGAATTTCATTTCTAGCACATAGCCAAAAAATCGCCCCATTGACTTACATTGGAGTTCAGAAAAGGTCATTTTTTCTCGGTCCCTTTAAGAGGTAGGAGTTAAACAAGCTTAGGTCTGCGGTGCCCAGGGGGGACCCCATCCAGCCCGCACTGAGTTTCATTCCTACCACCTTAGGAAAAAAAGTCATTATTTTGAGGCTTAGAAGTCATTTCTGCAATTCCCATAGAAAATAAACGGCGTCTCTATTCAATTGTGTGGAGCGCATATCAGGTGGGTTTTCTCTGCCGGCTTAAGAGATACACGTGAAACTAAAGCCGATCCTGGGTGCCTAGGGTGCCTGTCATCCAATCCGCACTGCATTTCATTTCTAGCACATAGCCAAAAAATCGCCCCATTGACTTACATTGGAGTGCAGAAAAGGTCATTTTTTCTCGGTCCCTTTAAGAGGTAGGAGTTAAACAAGCTTAGGTCTGCGGTGCCCAGGGGGGACCCCATCCAGCCCGCACTGAGTTTCATTCCTACCACCTTAGGAAAAAAAGTCATTATTTTGAGGCTTAGAAGTCATTTCTGCAATTCCCATAGAAAATCAACGGCGTCTCTATTCAATTGTGTGGAGCGCATATCAGGTGGGTTTTCTCTGCCGGCTTAAGAGATACACGTGAAACTAAAGCCGATCCTGGGTGCCTAGGGTGCCTGTCATCCAATCCGCACTGAATTTCATTTCTAGCACATAGCCAAAAAATCGCCCCATTGACTTACATTGGAGTGCAGAAAAGGTCATTTTTTCTCGGTCCCTTTAAGAGGTAGGAGTTAAACAAGCTTAGGTCTGCGGTGCCCAGGGGGGACCCCATCCAGCCCGCACTGAGTTTCATTCCTACCACCTTAGGAAAAAAAGTCATTATTTTGAGGCTTAGAAGTCATTTCTGCAATTCCCATAGAAAATCAACGGCGTCTCTATTCAATTGTGTGGAGCGCATATCAGGTGGGTTTTCTCTGCCGGCTTAAGAGATACACGTGAAACTAAAGCCGATCCTGGGTGCCTAGGGTGCCTGTCATCCAATCCGCACTGCATTTCATTTCTAGCACATAGCCAAAAAATCGCCCCATTGACTTACATTGGAGTGCAGAAAAGGTCATTTTTTCTCGGTCCCTTTAAGAGGTAGGAGTTAAACAAGCTTAGGTCTGCGGTGCCCAGGGGGGACCCCATCCAGCCCGCACTGAGTTTCATTCCTACCACCTTAGGAAAAAAAGTCATTATTTTGAGGCTTAGAAGTCATTTCTGCAATTCCCATAGAAAATCAACGGCGTCTCTATTCAATTGTGTGGAGCGCATATCAGGTGGGTTTTCTCTGCCGGCTTAAGAGATACACGTGAAACTAAAGCCTGATCCTGGGTGCCTAGGGTGCCTGTCATCCAATCCGCACTGAATTTCATTTCTAGCACATAGCCAAAAAATCGCCCCATTGACTTACATTGGAGTGCAGAAAAGGTCATTTTTTCTCGGTCCCTTTAAGAGGTAGGAGTTAAACAAGCTTAGGTCTGCGGTGCCCAGGGGGGACCCCATCCAGCCCGCACTGAGTTTCATTCCTACCACCTTAGGAAAAAAAGTCATTATTTTGAGGCTTAGAAGTCATTTCTGCAATTCCCATAGAAAATCAACGGCGTCTCTATTCAATTGTGTGGAGCGCATATCAGGTGGGTTTTCTCTGCCGGCTTAAGAGATACACGTGAAACTAAAGCCTGATCCTGGGTGCCTAGGGTGCCTGTCATCCAATCCGCACTGCATTTCATTTCTAGCACATAGCCAAAAAATCGCCCCATTGACTTACATTGGAGTGCAGAAAAGGTCATTTTTTCTCGGTCCCTTTAAGAGGTAGGAGTTAAACAAGCTTAGGTCTGCGGTGCCCAGGGGGGACCCCATCCAGCCCGCACTGAGTTTCATTCCTACCACCTTAGGAAAAAAAGTCATTATTTTGAGGCTTAGAAGTCATTTCTGCAATTCCCATAGAAAATCAACGGCGTCTCTATTCAATTGTGTGGAGCGCATATCAGGTGGGTTTTCTCTGCCGGCTTAAGAGATACACGTGAAACTAAAGCCGATCCTGGGTGCCTAGGGTGCCTGTCATCCAATCCGCACTGCATTTCATTTCTAGCACATAGCCAAAAAATCGCCCCATTGACTTACATTGGAGTGCAGAAAAGGTCATTTTTTCTCGGTCCCTTTAAGAGGTAGGAGTTAAACAAGCTTAGGTCTGCGGTGCCCAGGGGGGACCCCATCCAGCCCGCACTGAGTTTCATTCCTACCACCTTAGGAAAAAAAGTCATTATTTTGAGGCTTAGAAGTCATTTCTGCAATTCCCATAGAAAATCAACGGCGTCTCTATTCAATTGTGTGGAGCGCATATCAGGTGGGTTTTCTCTGCCGGCTTAAGAGATACACGTGAAACTAAAGCCTGATCCTGGGTGCCTAGGGTGCCTGTCATCCAATCCGCACTGAATTTCATTTCTAGCACATAGCCAAAAAATCGCCCCATTGACTTACATTGGAGTGCATAAAAGGTCATTTTTTCTCGGTCCCTTTAAGAGGTAGGAGTTAAACAAGCTTAGGTCTGCGGTGCCCAGGGGGGACCCCATCCAGCCCGCACTGAGTTTCATTCCTACCACCTTAGGAAAAAAAGTCATTATTTTGAGGCTTAGAAGTCATTTCTGCAATTCCCATAGAAAATCAACGGCGTCTCTATTCAATTGTGTGGAGCGCATATCAGGTGGGTTTTCTCTGCCGGCTTAAGAGATACACGTGAAACTAAAGCCGATCCTGGGTGCCTAGGGTGCCTGTCATCCAATCCGCACTGCATTTCATTTCTAGCACATAGCCAAAAAATCGCCCCATTGACTTACATTGGAGTGCAGAAAAGGTCATTTTTTCTCGGTCCCTTTAAGAGGTAGGAGTTAAACAAGCTTAGGTCTGCGGTGCCCAGGGGGGACCCCATCCAGCCCGCACTGAGTTTCATTCCTACCACCTTAGGAAAAAAAGTCATTATTTTGAGGCTTAGAAGTCATTTCTGCAATTCCCATAGAAAATCAACGGCGTCTCTATTCAATTGTGTGGAGCGCATATCAGGTGGGTTTTCTCTGCCGGCTTAAGAGATACACGTGAAACTAAAGCCGATCCTGGGTGCCTAGGGTGCCTGTCATCCAATCCGCACTGCATTTCATTTCTAGCACATAGCCAAAAAATCGCCCCATTGACTTACATTGGAGTGCAGAAAAGGTCATTTTTTCTCGGTCCCTTTAAGAGGTAGGAGTTAAACAAGCTTAGGTCTGCGGTGCCCAGGGGGGACCCCATCCAGCCCGCACTGAGTTTCATTCCTACCACCTTAGGAAAAAAAGTCATTATTTTGAGGCTTAGAAGTCATTTCTGCAATTCCCATAGAAAATCAACGGCGTCTCTATTCAATTGTGTGGAGCGCATATCAGGTGGGTTTTCTCTGCCGGCTTAAGAGATACACGTGAAACTAAAGCCGATCCTGGGTGCCTAGGGTGCCTGTCATCCAATCCGCACTGCATTTCATTTCTAGCACATAGCCAAAAAATCGCCCCATTGACTTACATTGGAGTGCAGAAAAGGTCATTTTTTCTCGGTCCCTTTAAGAGGTAGGAGTTAAACAAGCTTAGGTCTGCGGTGCCCAGGGGGGACCCCATCCAGCCCGCACTGAGTTTCATTCCTACCACCTTAGGAAAAAAAGTCATTATTTTGAGGCTTAGAAGTCATTTCTGCAATTCCCATAGAAAATCAACGGCGTCTCTATTCAATTGTGTGGAGCGCATATCAGGTGGGTTTTCTCTGCCGGCTTAAGAGATACACGTGAAACTAAAGCCGATCCTGGGTGCCTAGGGTGCCTGTCATCCAATCCGCACTGCATTTCATTTCTAGCACATAGCCAAAAAATCGCCCCATTGACTTACATTGGAGTGCAGAAAAGGTCATTTTTTCTCGGTCCCTTTAAGAGGTAGGAGTTAAACAAGCTTAGGTCTGCGGTGCCCAGGGGGGACCCCATCCAGCCCGCACTGAGTTTCATTCCTACCACCTTAGGAAAAAAAGTCATTATTTTGAGGCTTAGAAGTCATTTCTGCAATTCCCATAGAAAATCAACGGCGTCTCTATTCAATTGTGTGGAGCGCATATCAGGTGGGTTTTCTCTGCCGGCTTAAGAGATACACGTGAAACTAAAGCCGATCCTGGGTGCCTAGGGTGCCTGTCATCCAATCCGCACTGCATTTCATTTCTAGCACATAGCCAAAAAATCGCCCCATTGACTTACATTGGAGTGCAGAAAAGGTCATTTTTTCTCGGTCCCTTTAAGAGGTAGGAGTTAAACAAGCTTAGGTCTGCGGTGCCCAGGGGGGACCCCATCCAGCCCGCACTGAGTTTCATTCCTACCACCTTAGGAAAAAAAGTCATTATTTTGAGGCTTAGAAGTCATTTCTGCAATTCCCATAGAAAATCAACGGCGTCTCTAATTCAATTGTGTGGAGCGCATATCAGGTGGGTTTTCTCTGCCGGCTTAAGAGATACACGTGAAACTAAAGCCGATCCTGGGTGCCTAGGGTGCCTGTCATCCAATCCGCACTGAATTTCATTTCTAGCACATAGCCAAAAAATCGCCCCATTGACTTACATTGGAGTGCAGAAAAGGTCATTTTTTCTCGGTCCCTTTAAGAGGTAGGAGTTAAACAAGCTTAGGTCTGCGGTGCCCAGGGGGGACCCCATCCAGCCCGCACTGAGTTTCATTCCTACCACCTTAGGAAAAAAAGTCATTATTTTGAGGCTTAGAAGTCATTTCTGCAATTCCCATAGAAAATCAACGGCGGGCGGGGGCGTGGCTTGACACGCTTATGGAAGCACCCATGTGAATTGAGCTCCGTCCCTGGCCGCAGCTTTAATAGGATATTCAGCTGACATGTCGGGCGTGAAGAGCCAGGAAAAGAAGACTAAGTCCATGGAGCCGACCGGGGGCAAAATGAATCATCCGACTAAAGGATTAGATCTGCAGAAGCCCGGATCGGCAGAGAGAGGCGGCCGCAGCACTGCATGTGAAGAAGCGCCGGCCATATTGGAGGCGGCAGCAGGCAGAGGAGGAGAGAACGGCCGGAGAGCGGAGACAGCTCCCGCAGCTGATGATTCATCTCCCGCAGTGAGTGTTGTGTCTGTTAAGCCCCGACAGACCCCTGATGTGTCCTGGGACAAAGCGGGGAGCTCTCTCAATGCCCGAGATGCGGCCGCACTGATAGAAGTGCCGGCGGCCATATTGGATGAGGCAAGGCAGGTTAATGTACAGTGCACAAAGCGGGATTCTGGAGCGATCCCCAGGAAAAGTGCACTATCAGTAAACTGGGAACCCCAGAAGCCCAAACAGCCTCCCTACACATTTCTAAATACACAAGGGGATTTTGATCCACATAAGGGAGCTGTGCATATTGGAAATGTTCAACCAGCTATATTTGATGGGGCAGGCAGAGAGAAGTTCTGCATAGAAAGACACACTGTAACTGCTGCTGCTGCTGCTGCTCCACACCTCTCACAGTCTAATGATTTCCACCAAGCACAACATGATTATTCATTAGACGATATGCAATGTGCCCCTTACTCACACAGACCCACACAACATAAGAGAGGATCCCAGGGGTCTGAACTCTCTGAAGGGTCTTCAACGCCTAACAACTCAGATGGCGAAACCTTACCACCTAATAAAAAGAAACTTCTGAGGACCCCTAAAAAACTAGACTTGAACAAATCCTTCTACTCTCGTGAAAATTACTCCTCAGACGAATCCTCGGTTTCATCCATAGACTCTGTTGTACATAACCCCTTACCGGTCACTCCAATGCAATCAGCTGCTACGGAAAGTGCTCTGAATGCCCTACAAGGGCATCCTGAGCTTCAAGCCTTACTTACACTCATTCCATCGAAGCAAGATCTGAACACCCTTGCAAGAGATTTGAAGGCTGCGTGGCGAAAAGATCTCTCTTTAGTACACAATAAAGTTGTGGTTCTGGAAAAAAAATCTGTGGCTCTAGAGAAAAATCAAATGAAGCAGAGTGACAAAATTAATGAGTTGACTTACACCATGGAAACGTTGAAAATATCCCAAAAAATGATAACCCTCAGGCTGGATGATGTGGAGAATAGGAGCCGACGTAATAACATCAGGATTAGAGGGTTACCGGAAGAAGTGAAATCAGCAGATTTGTACGGCGCCGTTTCCTCAATATTCAACAATATTTTGGGAAGATCAGCGGAATCCCACATAGAAATCGATAGGGTACACAGGGCTTTGAAGCCAAAAGGAAAAGATCCAAAGAGACCCAGAGACACTATCTGCAGGGTACACTATTACTTGCAAAAGGAAGAAATCATGAGGAGGGCTAGAGGAATTCATAACATCAACTTCAATGGGACCAAAATACAGCTCTTTACCGATTTGTCGTTACTAACCTTGAGACAAAGAGCTACCCTCAGGCCACTTATACAAAAACTGCAGGAAATGAATCTCCAATATAAATGGGGATTTCCTTTTTCGCTATCTGTAAGACACGCGGGGAATACCCTTATCCTGAGGGAGCCTAAGGATTTACCTGACTTTTTGAAAGCACTAAACCTCCGTACTCTGTATCTTCCTGAGTGGTGCGATTTACATGAAACCATGGTGTTGCCACCGCCTAATTACGTCTCTCAATCCAGGCCCGAAGACTCAGAAATCAACAGGAGAAGTGACCTGACTCCATTGCCGCAGAGAGACAGAGAGAAGAAAACTCAGAAGAACCCCCAATCGGGACCGCGCTGAGAGAAATGACTATTTTCTTGCTTATCACTTGATGCTAATATTATTTTGGTTTCTCTCCCTCGTAAGCAGGAATTATGTGTATTTTGTGATCTCTCCTCTTAACGTAGTTGTTTTTGAATATCTTCTAGTACAGAGGCAGCGACTAGATAATCTTGTTAACAGATAATCCTTTCCTAAGTTTTCAGAGAACGGTTATATATTAGTTTATTGCCTCTTCTCGGCACACAGTAGTTAAATTCCTTTTAGCGTGAATTATTGTATGTTAAATTTTAGGCCTGGACGAATTCTGTAGTGTTACATTTCCAGGAGCGTGTCAACTCACCCACCCAATAGATTGTCTTGACTAGCAAGACTGAGTGATAATTGTCACACGTAGTACCCCGCGTATAGTTTTACGCTTTTTTTGTTAGTTTAGGTTTTTGTTGAATTTCATATTTTTTCCCTAATTTTACTCCTCTAATCCTATATCCTTTCTTTTCCCCTCAGTGCAGCTGCAACATTGTGCGACTTGACGGCGCAGAGTCAACCCCACGGAACGAAAAGATAATCAACGCACCTACAAGCAGATCTCATCTCAACCAGTGAGTACACTACACATACACACAAAATGACAGACGTTGTTTTCTGCACGTTGAATGTCAATGGCTTTAACGTGCCAGAAAAGCGCTCTAATATTCTATATTCCCTTCACAAACAAAAAGCAAAAATAATTTTTTTACAAGAAACCCATTTCAAAACAAATCACATACCAAACTTAGATAAAAATAGATACTACTCCACATGGATACACGCTACCTCCCCAGATAAAAGAACGAAAGGGGTTTCTATTGGTATTCACAAAACACTCCCTTTGAAAATATTAGACACCAAAATTGATCCGGAAAGCAGATATATCTTCTTAAATTGCTCAATTGCAGAAGAAACCCTCACATTAGCGAATATATATGCCCCTAACCACGACCAGATACCATTCATCATAAACACCTTACAAGATCTACACTCCTTCGCCAAGGGACACATTATAATAGGAGGTGATCTTAATACTCCTTTAAACCCCTTTCTAGATACATCTTCAGGGAAAACGAAATTAGCTTTTAAAAAAATAAGACTTCTACAGAAAACTCTAAGAGAGCTTAAGCTATATGACACTTGGAGAATAATTAATCCCACGATCAAAGATTACTCACATTTCTCTGCTCCTACTAACTCGTACAGCAGAATAGACTTCATTCTCTCCTCTCATGCGGCACTGAGCCTTCTTAAAGACTCACATATTGGAAATATCATACTTACCGATCATGCCCCGGTATATTCGTCATTTACGTTTTTACCTAAAAGTAAACAATCATTCTTATGGAGACTGAATGAGTCACTGTTAGATGACGTAGTTTGTTCCTCCGCAATCAAAGATACATTGGAGACTTTCAAATTCACACACAAAAACGACCCCACTGCGCCAGCCATTAAATGGGAGGCATTAAAGGCTACTGTTAGGGGCACACTGATTTCACACGGAACTAGACTTAAAAGAGAAAATGCGAAACAACTGTCTAATCTGTTTACAAAAATCCATGAACTAGAGACGACACATAAAAAATCTCTGTTGGAAGAAACTCTGCTGGAGCTTAATGCCACAAGATGTAAAATTAAAGATATTTTACATAAAAAATATAAAAAAGTTCTACAAATTTGTGGGAAGAACTTTTACGTATGGGGCAATAAGCCCAGCAGACTTCTAGCTAATGCTTTAAAAAACAAAAAGACATCGAGGATAATTCCCTCCATCAAAACACCACAGGGAAATCTATCTTACAATACAGACATTATTGCGGAGACTTTTAGAAACTATTATGAAAATTTATATCAACTACCACCTCCAGATAGGAAAAATTTACCCCCCTCCTCTTCCACCACGCTAGAACAGTATATGAACAAAACTAAACTCCCCACAATTAACACGGAAACAAGATCGAAATTAGAGGAAAACTTCACAGTTGAGGAAATAAAAGATATCATCAAAAACCTCCCCACAGGTAAAAGCCCAGGCCCTGATGGCTTTACTACTAAATTCTTTAAGCAATTTGCAGAAGCTATTACCCCATACTTGGTAGACTCCTTTAATTCAATCTCAGATTCACATACTTTCCCCCAATCTTTTTTGGAAGCATTCATAACGGTGATCCCGAAGGAGGGTAAAGACCACAATCTGTGCAGCAATTTTAGGCCCATTTCTCTTCTAAATATCGACACCAAAATATACGCTAAAGCAATTGCAAATAGACTTTCTCCACTTCTTGAACCCCTAGTTAATTCGGACCAAGTGGGCTTCATACCAAACAGGAAGGCTAGTGACAACACCTTAAGGGCTTTCGCCCTGGCCAACTTCGCCCACAATTCAAAAAAACAAATGCTTTGTTTAGCTCTTGACGCCGAAAAGGCGTTTGATAGAGTTGACTGGAGGTTCATAGAAGCTACTCTGTCCCAGATTGGGCTGGGTCCAAGCATCATATCAAAAATCATGGCGCTATACAAATCACCATACGCTAAAATTAAAATCAATGGGAATATTTCTGAGAGAGTAAACATAAGGAACGGAACAAGGCAAGGCTGCCCACTGTCGCCTCTACTATACGTTCTGTGTATGGAACATCTGCTTATAGCTATAAGGGATAACCCTGACATTTCAGGTATACAAGTGGGCAAAAGAAATCATCTCTGTTCTGCATACGCGGATGATCTTTTACTCTTCTTATCCAAGCCTCATATCTCCCTCCCTTCCTTATTAGCTACAATCAGAGAATATTCCTACTTTAGCAACTATAAATTGAATGTGAATAAATGCGAAGCCCTCTGTATAAACATCCCTGACAAAGACAAGGAAATTTTAAAATCAAACTTCCCCTTCAATTGGAGTAATACCTCAATAAATTATTTAGGCACACATATTGCGGTAACGCAGAAAAATATTATAGAAAAGAACTTCCTGCCCTTGTTGAAAAACATTAGAGAAGACCTTCAGAAATGGGGAATGAAGGAATTCTCCTGGTTGGGAAAGATTAACATCATTAAAATGAACATTTTACCGAGACTCCTTTATCTCTTTCAAGCTGTACCAGCTGTCCTCTCTCACACTTTCCTAACCAGGATGAATTCTATTCTGACTAAGTTTATATGGTCCAATAAACCCGCCCGTCTAAATACTAAAACTCTCATTAAACCCAAAGCAGATGGTGGTCTCGCCCTCCCAAGCTGCAAACATTATTACCAAGCGGCTATTCTCAATAGGATCCTAGAATGCTTCCAACATAGAGATAAGAAACTTTGGATAACCATAGAATCCATAATAACGAGCTTCGATACTGCTGCGATACTCTGGACCCCCAGGAACATTCTAAAAGATATAATCTCTCTTCCACAATCACCTATCAGTGCCTCAATTGCTGCCCTAGTCAAATCACACTCTCATGTTTTGCAGAATTTGTTTCGTCCAGATGGCCCCCTGATTTCGCTAGGAAACAATCAGAGATTCCTAGCAGCACTACACACAGACAGATTTTTAGGTATTCCCACTAATGAGGGAGTTACTTTTTTTTCAATAATGACTACAGAGGGTATTAAACCACTTGAAGATTTACCGTATAAGGAGAATAGAAGTGCGGAAAACGTAGACACCACATTAAAACAGTATCAACAATTGAAGGACTTTGTAGAAAGACAGAAGAACAATTTAAACCTTACTAGAAAGCTTCTGCCATTTGAAAAGCTTTGTACCGCTAGCTCACCCACTCCAAAAGCAATATCAGTAATATATAACATGCTGCTATTGAACGCAGATGACGCACTCCCGGATTTCATTAAAAGTTGGGAGAGAGATTTAAATGTCTCCTTTTCTGAGGAAGATGTCAGAAAGGCGTTTCATTTAACACACAAAATTTCGATCTCCTGTAGTATACAGGAGAAAAATTATAAGGTGTTAGCCAGGTGGTACATGGTTCCCACCAAACTGAAAGCTTTATATCCTAATCGAAATGATATATGCTGGAGATGTGGAAGAGATAGGGGTACAATGCTACATATCTGGTGGAGCTGTCCGTTGCTTCATTCATTTTGGGGTAATGTAATAAAAATAATCAATCAGATTTCTGACATTCATATGGAAAGCACCCCCCAACAAGCTTTGCTTCTAATGGTCCCGATTCCTCGACACCTCTACAGATCTTCTTTGATAGGCTTACTTCTCACAGCGGCAAAAGCTGTGATAGCGAGAAACTGGAAAACCACTCATGTCCCCTCCATAACTGAATGGGCAGATGAAGTGGATAAATATCGCAGACTAGAGGAATTGGTCTCAGAGGAAGCAAATGCTAGTACAATATTTTATGCTCGATGGTTAACCTGGGTCACAAGCAGAGAAAGAAACTTTGTCTTCAAAGACACAACATCTACCTCCTCCTTACAATAATCTCTCACTTTTAACGACTAAAGTATTAATGATACCCTAAACAGGCTTAAACATTTTACTCACACGCCTATATACACCAGAAATCAATATAGAGTGTTTATAACCATGATCCTGAGTTTGAGATTTGACTCTGTGGCGCCAACAAGCAATCTTTTGGTAAGCAACAGCAGCTGCACCCCCCCCCCTCTCCCTCTTCTTTCTGGTCCTCTTTTCCAATACTCCTTTATGCTCTGTTTTGTTATCTGCCTGAATTGACCCTACCTTTATCGGGTTCACGCATTCCCTAAACCTATCCTGGTCCCTTTCCCCTATTTCTTTTGTTATTTTACATATACATCACGTTTTAGACTCAGAATCCACAAAGGTTGCACTGCATCGCTTTCTGTTTATTAACATTTTATGTGGATCCATTTGCTATATTATCTTTTATTGAACAAGTGTGTTAAAACTTTCATTTAATAAAATTTAAATTAGTTAGAAAATCAACGGCGTCTCTAATTCAATTGTGTGGAGCGCATATCAGGTGGGTTTTCTCTGCCGGCTTAAGAGATACACGTGAAACTAAAGCCGATCCTGGGTGCCTAGGGTGCCTGTCATCCAATCCGCACTGCATTTCATTTCTAGCACATAGCCAAAAAATCGCCCCATTGACTTACATTGGAGTGCAGAAAAGGTCATTTTTTCTCGGTCCCTTTAAGAGGTAGGAGTTAAACAAGCTTAGGTCTGCGGTGCCCAGGGGGGACCCCATCCAGCCCGCACTGAGTTTCATTCCTACCACCTTAGGAAAAAAAGTCATTATTTTGAGGCTTAGAAGTCATTTCTGCAATTCCCATAGAAAATCAACGGCGTCTCTATTCAATTGTGTGGAGCGCATATCAGGTGGGTTTTCTCTGCCGGCTTAAGAGATACACGTGAAACTAAAGCCGATCCTGGGTGCCTAGGGTGCCTGTCATCCAATCCGCACTGAATTTCATTTCTAGCACATAGCCAAAAAATCGCCCCATTGACTTACATTGGAGTGCAGAAAAGGTCATTTTTTCTCGGTCCCTTTAAGAGGTAGGAGTTAAACAAGCTTAGGTCTGCGGTGCCCAGGGGGGACCCCATCCAGCCCGCACTGAGTTTCATTCCTACCACCTTAGGAAAAAAAGTCATTATTTTGAGGCTTAGAAGTCATTTCTGCAATTCCCATAGAAAATCAACGGCGTCTCTATTCAATTGTGTGGAGCGCATATCAGGTGGGTTTTCTCTGCCGGCTTAAGAGATACACGTGAAACTAAAGCCGATCCTGGGTGCCTAGGGTGCCTGTCATCCAATCCGCACTGAATTTCATTTCTAGCACATAGCCAAAAAATCGCCCCATTGACTTACATTGGAGTGCAGAAAAGGTCATTTTTTCTCGGTCCCTTTAAGAGGTAGGAGTTAAACAAGCTTAGGTCTGCGGTGCCCAGGGGGGACCCCATCCAGCCCGCACTGAGTTTCATTCCTACCACCTTAGGAAAAAAAAGTCATTATTTTGAGGCTTAGAAGTCATTTCTGCAATTCCCATAGAAAATCAACGGCGTCTCTATTCAATTGTGTGGAGCGCATATCAGGTGGGTTTTCTCTGCCGGCTTAAGAGATACACGTGAAACTAAAGCCGATCCTGGGTGCCTAGGGTGCCTGTCATCCAATCCGCACTGAATTTCATTTCTAGCACATAGCCAAAAAATCGCCCCATTGACTTACATTGGAGTGCAGAAAAGGTCATTTTTTCTCGGTCCCTTTAAGAGGTAGGAGTTAAACAAGCTTAGGTCTGCGGTGCCCAGGGGGGACCCCATCCAGCCCACACTGAGTTTCATTCCTACCACCTTAGGAAAAAAAGTCATTATTTTGAGGCTTAGAAGTCATTTCTGCAATTCCCATAGAAAATCAACGGCGTCTCTATTCAATTGTGTGGAGCGCATATCAGGTGGGTTTTCTCTACCGGCTTAAGAGATACACGTGAAACTAAAGCCGATCCTGGGTGCCTAGGGTGCCTGTCATCCAATCCGCACTGAATTTCATTTCTAGCACATAGCCAAAAAATCGCCCCATTGACTTACATTGGAGTGCAGAAAAGGTCATTTTTTCTCGGTCCCTTTAAGAGGTAGGAGTTAAACAAGCTTAGGTCTGCGGTGCCCAGGGGGGACCCCATCCAGCCCGCACTGAGTTTCATTCCTACCACCTTAGGAAAAAAAGTCATTATTTTGAGGCTTAGAAGTCATTTCTGCAATTCCCATAGAAAATCAACGGCGTCTCTATTCAATTGTGTGGAGCGCATATCAGGTGGGTTTTCTCTGCCGGCTTAAGAGATACACGTGAAACTAAAGCCGATCCTGGGTGCCTAGGGTGCCTGTCATCCAATCCGCACTGAATTTCATTTCTAGCACATAGCCAAAAAATCGCCCCATTGACTTACATTGGAGTGCAGAAAAGGTCATTTTTTCTCGGTCCCTTTAAGAGGTAGGAGTTAAACAAGCTTAGGTCTGCGGTGCCCAGGGGGGACCCCATCCAGCCCGCACTGAGTTTCATTCCTACCACCTTAGGAAAAAAAGTCATTATTTTGAGGCTTAGAAGTCATTTCTGCAATTCCCATAGAAAATCAACGGCGTCTCTATTCAATTGTGTGGAGCGCATATCAGGTGGGTTTTCTCTGCCGGCTTAAGAGATACACGTGAAACTAAAGCTGATCCTGGGTGCCTAGGGTGCCTGTCATCCAATCCGCACTGAATTTCATTTCTAGCACATAGCCAAAAAATCGCCCCATTGACTTACATTGGAGTGCAGAAAAGGTCATTTTTTCTCGGTCCCTTTAAGAGGTAGGAGTTAAACAAGCTTAGGTCTGCGGTGCCCAGGGGGGACCCCATCCAGCCCGCACTGAGTTTCATTCCTACCACCTTAGGAAAAAAAGTCATTATTTTGAGGCTTAGAAGTCATTTCTGCAATTCCCATAGAAAATCAACGGCGTCTCTATTCAATTGTGTGGAGCGCATATCAGGTGGGTTTTCTCTGCCGGCTTAAGAGATACACGTGAAACTAAAGCTGATCCTGGGTGCCTAGGGTGCCTGTCATCCAATCCGCACTGAATTTCATTTCTAGCACATAGCCAAAAAATCGCCCCATTGACTTACATTGGAGTGCAGAAAAGGTCATTTTTTCTCGGTCCCTTTAAGAGGTAGGAGTTAAACAAGCTTAGGTCTGCGGTGCCCAGGGGGGACCCCATCCAGCCCGCACTGAGTTTCATTCCTACCACCTTAGGAAAAAAAGTCATTATTTTGAGGCTTAGAAGTCATTTCTGCAATTCCCATAGAAAATCAACGGCGTCTCTAATTCAATTGTGTGGAGCGCATATCAGGTGGGTTTTCTCTGCCGGCTTAAGAGATACACGTGAAACTAAAGCCTATCCTTGGTGCCTAGGGTGCCTGTCATCCTATCCGCACTGAATTTCATTTCTAGCACATTGCCAAAAAATCGCCCCATTGACTTACATTGGAGTGCAGAAAAGGTCATTTTTTTCTCGGTCCCTTTAAGAGGTAGGAGTTAAACAAGCTTAGGTCTGCGGTGCCCAGGGGGGACCCCATCCAGCCCGCACTGAGTTTCATTCCTACCACCTTAGGAAAAAAAGTCATTATTTTGAGGCTTAGAAGTCATTTCTGCAATTCCCATAGAAAATCAACGGCGTCTCTAATTCAATTGTGTGGAGCGCATATCAGGTGGGTTTTCTCTGCCGGCTTAAGAGATACACGTGAAACTAAAGCCGATCCTGGGTGCCTAGGGTGCCTGTCATCCAATCCGCACTGCATTTCATTTCTAGCACATAGCCAAAAAATCGCCCCATTGACTTACATTGGAGTGCAGAAAAGGTCATTTTTTCTCGGTCCCTTTAAGAGGTAGGAGTTAAACAAGCTTAGGTCTGCGGTGCCCAGGGGGGACCCCATCCAGCCCGCACTGAGTTTCATTCCTACCACCTTAGGAAAAAAAGTCATTATTTTGAGGCTTAGAAGTCATTTCTGCAATTCCCATAGAAAATCAACGGCGGGGGGCGGTGCTTGGCACGCTGATGGTTAACAGCGTGTGAAGAGTGCTCTGTCTGCGGCCTCAGCTACAAGAGGATTAAAGAGCCGATATGTCGGATACCAAGAAGACCGACAAGAAGGCAAAGGGGAAAGAGCCATCGGTGAACAAGATTAGCTCAGCGGCCAGAAGATCCGATCAGCTGATGGGTGATTCGGCGGAGCGGAGCGGCCGCAGCACCAAGCCTGATGCTGCAGCGGCCACCCTGGAAGACTCGGGACGGAAAGAAGAAGCCGGCCGGAGAGCAGCGGGAGACCCGACTTCAACAGCGGAGGCACCCGCAGTAAGTAGGGAACCCGCAGTGCCCCGGCAGTCCCCAGTATCACTCATAGCTGCAGAGGAGACTCTAACCGAGCGGCAGGGATTAGCCGCTCGGAGCATAATGGCGGCGGCCATATTGGATGGGGATGCAGAAAAGAGGACACAGGCTCAGAGGGGGGATTTAAGTGCAGCAGCTATACAAAGATATATATCTGTTAATTGGGATCCCCAGATGCCTATGCAGTCCTTAAAGCATGACATAAGCCCCTCCATGTCTGTTGAAGTGCAAGGGAAGTCGGCCCCATTGAAATATGCACAGTCGGCCATATTGGAGGAGGCACAGAAAAGGGAGACACTTGCAGATAATAAGCTTGCAGATGAGTCACCTGCCCAATTAGCCACGCAAGCTACTGTTAGATATCAGGATCAAGCTGATAGTATGGATTTGTCCCAACCATATGATGTAAATAAAAATATTGGGCAAGTCTCCACCTCATCGCACAAACTCACACAATATAAAAGAGGATCGCAGGATTCTGATACCTCAGAAGGTTATGCGACCCCAAATGATTCAGATGAGGAAATTTCCCCCCCAATGAAGAGGAAACTCCTGAAAACGCCAAATAAGTTGGACATGAATAAGTCCTTTTACGCCCATGACATGTCCTCCTCTGACGAATCTTTAGCTTCTTCAGCAGATTCGGTAATACACAATCCCACGCCTAATATGCCTCCGCAATCATCCACTTCGGAAAATGCTTTAAAGGCTCTACAAGGTCACCCAGAGTTACAGGCATTATTGTCTTTGATCCCCTCAAAGCAGGATTTGATCAATATGGGTAAAGATCTCAAGGCCTCATGGCAAAGGGATCTTGCTGTTGTACACGACAAAGTGAAGATTTTGGAAAAGAAATCAGCGGGGATTGACAAAGTCCAAGCAAAACAAGACGACAAAATACGTGAGTTGACATATGTTACGGAAACTTTAAAAATCTCTCAAAAGATGATAACCCTCAGGCTAGATGATATCGAAAACAGGAGCCGCCGTAACAACGTAAGGATTAGAGGGTTGCCTGAAGAAGTTAAAACGGCCAATTTATATGGAGCAGTTGCTTCATTGTTCAACAAGATCCTGGGAAAACCTTTGGATACCCACATAGAGATCGACAGGGTTCATAGAGCCTTAAAACCGAAGGGGAAAGACCCAAGAAAACCCAGAGACACCATTTGTAGAGTGCATTATTACGCGCAGAAGAAAGAGATCTTGAAAAAGGCGAGAGAAATTCACAACATAGACTTCAATGGAGCAAAGATTCAGCTCTTTACAGATCTATCACTACTAACCCTCAGACAAAGAGCTACTCTCAGACCACTCACGCAAAAATTACAAGAACTCAAGATTCAATACAAGTGGGGGTTTCCTTTCTCTCTATCAGTGAGACACGGCGGAAACACTCTCATTCTTAGAGAACCTAAAGATCTACAAGAATTCCTGAAAGCGTTAAACCTTCCAAATCTGTACCTTCATGATTGGTGTGATCTACATGAGACTATGATACTGCCTCCACCCAACTACATTTCGACTCCAAGACCTGACGACACAGAGGACATCAGGAGACCGGACCTGCCACCCCGACCACAAAGAGAGAGGGATAGGAAGACGCCCAGGAGCAAACAACCCGGACCGCGCTGAAGATCGCAATGAGAAGGAAGTTCCTTTGAATAAGTTGTCTGTGCAATGTTTTATTTGTTATGTGTTTTTCCTTCCTTGAGCAGCAACATTGTTATAGATTTACTTAGTTATTTATATGAGTAATCTTTAGTCTTAAAGACCGCATATAGATACTGGTATGATTCCCAAAAGAGATGTCCTCTTAGTTTAGAGGCCTTTGGGAATTATCACTGGAATTGATCATTTAAATTTATCATACAAAAGTACACGAAATTATTTTTGACAGGTGCACTTTATAAGTGAACACCTAGAGTAAGGTTTCCCTAGCAAAGCTAAAATATAGGATGTTTTAAGAGGTTTCTTCGTTATATTGTATTCTAAATTCCTCCTAAATTATAAATTGATGTCAAATAGGCCCGGACATATATTACTTCTCTTAGACCTAACAGCGTGCCAACTCACCCACCCAATAGTGTGTCTTGCTTATCAAGACCTAGTGACAAATTGTCAAGTTAGTTCCCCGCGTATTGATTACGCTTTTTTTGTTAGTTTAGATTTTTGTTGAACTTCCTCTTTTCTCTTAATTTTATTCTTCTTACCCTATATTTTTTTTTATCCCTCAGTGCAGCTGCATTACCAAGCGACTTGACGGCACAGAGTCAACCCCACGAAACGACAAGATAATCGTCATATCTACAAACAGACCTCTTCTCAACCAGTGAGTACGCTTCTCATACACACAAAATGACAGGCATTGTTTTCTGCACATTGAATGTCAACGGCTTCAATGTGCCAGAAAAGCGCTCTAACATTCTCTATTCCCTTCACAAACAAAAAGCAAAAATAATTTTCCTACAGGAAACCCATTTCAAAACAAACCACATACCAAACCTAGACAAAAATAGATACTACTCCTCATGGATACACGCTTCCTCCCCAGATAAAAGAACAAAAGGTGTCTCAATTGGCATTCACAAAACAATCCCCTTGAAAATATTAGACACCAAAATAGATTCGGAAAGCAGATATATCTTCGTAAATTGCTCAATTGGAGAAGAAACCCTCACATTAGCGAATATATATGCCCCTAACCATGACCAGATACCATTCATCATTAACACCTTACAAGATCTACATTCCTTTCGCCAAGGGACACATTATAATAGGAGGTGATCTTAACACTCCTTTAAACCCTTTTCTAGATACATCTTCAGGGAAAACTAAAGTAGCTTTTAAAAAAATAAGACTCCTACAGAAAACTCTGAGAGAGCTCAAGCTGTATGACACTTGGAGAATAATTAATCCCACGACCAAAGATTACTCACATTTCTCTGCTCCTACTAACTCGTACAGCAGAATAGACTTCATTCTCTCCTCGCATGCAGTACTGAGCCTTCTTAAAGACTCACACATTGGGAATATTATACTTACTGATCATGCCCCGGTATATTCGTCATTTACGTTTTTACCAAAGAGTAAGCAATCATTCTCATGGAGACTGAATGAATCACTGTTGGACGATGTAGTTTGTTCCTCCGCAATCACAGGATACACTGGATACTTTCAAAATCACACACAAAAAAGACTCCACTGCGCCAACCATTAAATGGGAGGCATTAAAGGCTACAGTTAGAGGCACACTGATCTCACACGGGGCTAGAATTAAAAGAGAAAACTGCGAAACAGCTGTCTAATCTATTTACAAGAATCCATGAACTAGAGACGACACATAAAAAATCTCTATTAGAAGAAACTCTGCTGGAGCTTAATGCCACAAGATGTAAAATTAAAGACATTTTACATAAAAAATATAAAAAAGTTCTACAAATCTGTGGAAAGACCTTCTACGTCTGGGGCAATAGGCCCAGCAGACTTCTAGCTAATGCTTTAAAAAACAAAAAGACTTCGAGAATAATTCCTTCCATCAAAACACCACAGGGAAATCTATCTTACAATACAGACATTATTGCGGAGACTTTTAGGAACTATTATGAAAATTTATACCAGCTGCCATCTCCAGATAGAAAAAATTTATCCCCTTCCTCTCCCACTTCACTAGAACAGTATATAAACAAAACTAAACTCCCCACAATTAATACGGAAACAAGATCCCAATTAGAGGAAAACTTCACAGTTGAGGAAATTAGAGACATAATCAAAAGCCTCCCCACGGGTAAAAGCCCAGGCCCTGATGGCTTTACCACTAAATTCTTTAAGCAATTCGCAGAAGTTCTCACCCCATGCTTGGTAGATTCCTTTAATTCAATATCAGATTCGCATACTTTCCCCCCGTCCTTTTTTGGAGGCATTCATAACTGTGATCCCGAAGGAGGGCAAAGACCACAATCTGTGCAGCAATTTTAGGCCCATTTCTCTTCTAAATATTGATACCAAAATTTACGCTAAAGCAATTGCAAATAGACTTTCCCCACTTCTTGAATCCCTAGTTAATTTGGACCAAGTTGGCTTCATACCAAATAGGAAGGCTAATGACAATACCTTAAGGGCCTTCGCCCTGGCCAACTTCGCCCACAATTCAAAAAAACAAATGCTCTTTTTAGCTCTTGATGCCGAAAAGGCGTTTGATAGGGTTGATTGGAGGTTTATGGAAGCTACCCTGTCCCAGATTGGGTTAGGCCCAACCATTATATCAAAAATCATGGCGTTATACAAATCACCCCACGCTAAAATCAAAATCAATGGGAATGTTTCTGAGAGAGTTAACATAAGGAACGGAACAAGGCAAGGATGTCCACTGTCGCCTCTACTATATGTTCTGTGTATGGAACATCTGCTTATAGCTATAAGGGAGAACCCTGACATTTCAGGCATACAAGTGGGCAACAAGAATCATCTCTGTTCTGCATATGCGGATGATCTTTTGCTCTTCTTATCCAATCCTCATATCTCCCTCCCTTCCTTATTGTCCACGATCAGAGAATATTCCTATTTTAGCAACTATAAGTTGAATATGAATAAATGCGAAGCCCTTTGTATAAATATCCCAGATAAAGATAAGGAAATCTTAAAATCAAACTTCCCTTTCAATTGGAATAATACCTCAATAAATTATTTAGGCACACATATTGCAGTAACGCAGAAAAATATTATAGAAAAGAACTTCCTACCCTTATTGAAAAACATCAGAGAAGATCTTCAGAGATGGGGATTGAGGGATTTCTCCTGGTTGGGAAAGATTAATATTATTAAAATGAATATTTTACCGAGACTCCTTTATCTCTTTCAAGCTGTACCAGCTGTCCTCTCCCACACTTTCCTAACCAGGATGAATTCTATTCTGACAAAATTCATATGGTCCAATAAACCCGCCCGGCTAAACACTACAACTCTCATTAAATCCTAAAAGCAGAAGGTGGTCTTGCCCTCCCAAGCTGCAAACTTTACTATCAAGCGGCTATTCTTAATAGAATCCTTGAATGCTTCCAACAAAGAGATAAGAAACTCTGGATATCCATAGAATCCACAATAACAAATTTCGACACCGCTGCGATACTCTGGACCCCCAGGAATATTCTAAAAGATATAATCTCTCTTCCACAATCACCTATCAGTGCCTCAATTGCAGCCCTAGTCAAATCACATTCTCATGTTTTTCAGAACTTGTTTCGTCCAGATGGCCCCCTGATTCCGCTAGGAAACAATCAGAGATTCCTAGCAGCATTACACACAGATAGGTTTTTAGGTATCCCCACAAATGAGGGAGTTACTTTTTACTCAATAATGACTTCCGAGGGAATTAAACCTCTTGAAGAATTACCATATAAGGAAAATAGAAATACGGAAAACGCAGCCACCACATTAAAACAATATCAACAATTGAAGGAATTTGTAGAGAGACAGAAGAACAATCTTAACCTTACTAGGAAGCTTCTACCGTATGAAAAGCTTTGTGCCGCTAGCTCACCCACTCCGAAAGCAATATCAGCAATATATAATATGATCCTATTGAACGCAGATGACGTGCTTCCAGAATTTATTAAGAGTTGGGAGAGAGATTTAAATGTCTCCTTTTCTGAGGAAGATGTCAGTAAGGCGTTCCATTTTACACACAAAACTTCGATTTCCTGTAACATACAGGAGAAAAATTATAAGCTGTTAGCCAGGTGGTATATGGTTCCTACCAAATTGAAAACTTTATACCCTAATCGAAAGGATACATGTTGGAGGTGTGGAAGGGATAGGGGTACAATGCTGCATATCTGGTGGAGCTGTCCGCTACTACAACCATTCTGGGGTAAAGTAATAAAAATAATCAATCAAATTTCCGACATTCATATGGAAAACACCCCCCAACAAGCTTTGCTTCTAATGGTCCCGATTCCACGACACCTTTGCAAATCTTCTTTGTTAGGCTTGCTTCTTACAGCAGCGAAAGCGGTTATAGCGAGAAATTGGAAAAACTCTTATGCCCCCTCCATAGCTGAGTGGGCAGATGAAGTAGACAAATACCGCAGAATGGAGGAATTGGTTTCAGAGGAAGCAAACGGTAGTAAAATACTTTATGCTCGATGGTTACCTTGGGTCACAAGCAGAGAAAGAAACTTTGTAGTAAACACAACATCTACCCCCCCCTTACCATAACCTCTCACTCTTAACGACTAAAATTGTATCGTCAGTTTAAACATGCTTTAAAAATTTCACTCACACACCTATATACACCAGAAACTTTTTATTGAATGCATTTGTCCGCAATCCGAAGTTTGGGATTCGACTCTGTGCCGCCAACAAGCATCCTTTAGGTAAGGAAATATGATCTAATTATAGAAGTAATGGACATAATATTAGATTATTTTGTAGTTTTATTGTTTCAAGTTATTTGTAATCTACAAGATCAGCAGCTGCACCCCCCCCCCCTCTTCCCTGTTTTCTTCTCCCAGAATATCCACTTGAGCTGATCCTACCTTCGGGTTCACGCACTCTATAAATCTCCCATTCTCTTTCCCTTATTTCCTTTCGTTATTACACACACATTATGTTGTCAAATCAAAATCCACAAAGGTAGTATTGCATCGCTTTCTGCTTATTGACATTTTATGTGGATTCATTTACTATGTGTCTTTTATTGAACAAGTGTATTAAAAAAATTTTCTTTAATAAAATTTAAATTAGTTAGAAAATCAACGGCGTCTCTATTCAATTGTGTGGAGCGCATATCAGGTGGGTTTTCTCTGCCGGCTTAAGAGATACACGTGAAACTAAAGCCGATCCTGGGTGCCTAGGGTGCCTGTCATCCAATCCGCACTGCATTTCATTTCTAGCACATAGCCAAAAAATCGCCCCATTGACTTACATTGGAGTGCAGAAAAGGTCATTTTTTCTCGGTCCCTTTAAGAGGTAGGAGTTAAACAAGCTTAGGTCTGCGGTGCCCAGGGGGGACCCCATCCAGCCCGCACTGAGTTTCATTCCTACCACCTTAGGAAAAAAAGTCATTATTTTGAGGCTTAGAAGTCATTTCTGCAATTCCCATAGAAAATCAACGGCGTCTCTATTCAATTGTGTGGAGCGCATATCAGGTGGGTTTTCTCTGCCGGCTTAAGAGATACACGTGAAACTAAAGCTGATCCTGGGTGCCTAGGGTGCCTGTCATCCAATCCGCACTGAATTTCATTTCTAGCACATAGCCAAAAAATCGCCCCATTGACTTACATTGGAGTGCAGAAAAGGTCATTTTTTCTCGGTCCCTTTAAGAGGTAGGAGTTAAACAAGCTTAGGTCTGCGGTGCCCAGGGGGGACCCCATCCAGCCCGCACTGAGTTTCATTCCTACCACCTTAGGAAAAAAAGTCATTATTTTGAGGCTTAGAAGTCATTTCTGCAATTCCCATAGAAAATCAACGGCGTCTCTATTCAATTGTGTGGAGCGCATATCAGGTGGGTTTTCTCTGCCGGCTTAAGAGATACACGTGAAACTAAAGCCGATCCTGGGTGCCTAGGGTGCCTGTCATCCAATCCGCACTGAATTTCATTTCTAGCACATAGCCAAAAAATCGCCCCATTGACTTACATTGGAGTGCAGAAAAGGTCATTTTTTCTCGGTCCCTTTAAGAGGTAGGAGTTAAACAAGCTTAGGTCTGCGGTGCCCAGGGGGGACCCCATCCAGCCCGCACTGAGTTTCATTCCTACCACCTTAGGAAAAAAAGTCATTATTTTGAGGCTTAGAAGTCATTTCTGCAATTCCCATAGAAAATCAACGGCGTCTCTATTCAATTGTGTGGAGCGCATATCAGGTGGGTTTTCTCTGCCGGCTTAAGAGATACACGTGAAACTAAAGCCGATCCTGGGTGCCTAGGGTGCCTGTCATCCAATCCGCACTGCATTTCATTTCTAGCACATAGCCAAAAAATCGCCCCATTGACTTACATTGGAGTGCAGAAAAGGTCATTTTTTTCTCGGTCCCTTTAAGAGGTAGGAGTTAAACAAGCTTAGGTCTGCGGTGCCCAGGGGGGACCCCATCCAGCCCGCACTGAGTTTCATTCCTACCACCTTAGGAAAAAAAGTCATTATTTTGAGGCTTAGAAGTCATTTCTGCAATTCCCATAGAAAATCAACTGGCGTCTCTATTCAATTGTGTGGAGCGCATATCAGGTGGATTTTCTCTGCCGGCTTAAGAGATACACGTGAAACTAAAGCCGATCCTGGGTGCCTAGGGTGCCTGTCATCCAATCCGCACTGCATTTCATTTCTAGCACATAGCCAAAAAATCGCCCCATTGACTTACATTGGAGTGCAGAAAAGGTCATTTTTTCTCGGTCCCTTTAAGAGGTAGGAGTTAAACAAGCTTAGGTCTGCGGTGCCCAGGGGGGACCCCATCCAGCCCGCACTGAGTTTCATTCCTACCACCTTAGGAAAAAAAGTCATTATTTTGAGGCTTAGAAGTCATTTCTGCAATTCCCATAGAAAATCAACGGCGTCTCTATTCAATTGTGTGGAGCGCATATCAGGTGGGTTTTCTCTGCCGGCTTAAGAGATACACGTGAAACTAAAGCCGATCCTGGGTGCCTAGGGTGCCTGTCATCCAATCCGCACTGAATTTCATTTCTAGCACATAGCCAAAAAATCGCCCCATTGACTTACATTGGAGTGCAGAAAAGGTCATTTTTTCTCGGTCCCTTTAAGAGGTAGGAGTTAAACAAGCTTAGGTCTGCGGTGCCCAGGGGGGACCCCATCCAGCCCGCACTGAGTTTCATTCCTACCACCTTAGGAAAAAAAGTCATTATTTTGAGGCTTAGAAGTCATTTCTGCAATTCCCATAGAAAATCAACGGCGTCTCTATTCAATTGTGTGGAGCGCATATCAGGTGGGTTTTCTCTGCCGGCTTAAGAGATACACGTGAAACTAAAGCCGATCCTGGGTGCCTAGGGTGCCTGTCATCCAATCCGCACTGCATTTCATTTCTAGCACATAGCCAAAAAATCGCCCCATTGACTTACATTGGAGTGCAGAAAAGGTCATTTTTTCTCGGTCCCTTTAAGAGGTAGGAGTTAAACAAGCTTAGGTCTGCGGTGCCCAGGGGGGACCCCATCCAGCCCGCACTGAGTTTCATTCCTACCACCTTAGGAAAAAAAGTCATTATTTTGAGGCTTAGAAGTCATTTCTGCAATTCCCATAGAAAATCAACGGCGTCTCTAATTCAATTGTGTGGAGCGCATATCAGGTGGGTTTTCTCTGCCGGCTTAAGAGATACACGTGAAACTAAAGCCGATCCTGGGTGCCTAGGGTGCCTGTCATCCAATCCGCACTGCATTTCATTTCTAGCACATAGCCAAAAAATCGCCCCATTGACTTACATTGGAGTGCAGAAAAGGTCATTTTTTCTCGGTCCCTTTAAGAGGTAGGAGTTAAACAAGCTTAGGTCTGCGGTGCCCAGGGGGGACCCCATCCAGCCCGCACTGAGTTTCATTCCTACCACCTTAGGAAAAAAAGTCATTATTTTGAGGCTTAGAAGTCATTTCTGCAATTCCCATAGAAAATCAACGGCGTCTCTATTCAATTGTGTGGAGCGCATATCAGGTGGGTTTTCTCTGCCGGCTTAAGAGATACACGTGAAACTAAAGCCGATCCTGGGTGCCTAGGGTGCCTGTCATCCAATCCGCACTGAATTTCATTTCTAGCACATAGCCAAAAAATCGCCCCATTGACTTACATTGGAGTGCAGAAAAGGTCATTTTTTCTCGGTCCCTTTAAGAGGTAGGAGTTAAACAAGCTTAGGTCTGCGGTGCCCAGGGGGGACCCCATCCAGCCCGCACTGAGTTTCATTCCTACCACCTTAGGAAAAAAAGTCATTATTTTGAGGCTTAGAAGTCATTTCTGCAATTCCCATAGAAAATCAACGGCGTCTCTATTCAATTGTGTGGAGCGCATATCAGGTGGGTTTTCTCTGCCGGCTTAAGAGATACACGTGAAACTAAAGCCGATCCTGGGTGCCTAGGGTGCCTGTCATCCAATCCGCACTGAATTTCATTTCTAGCACATAGCCAAAAAATCGCCCCATTGACTTACATTGGAGTGCAGAAAAGGTCATTTTTTCTCGGTCCCTTTAAGAGGTAGGAGTTAAACAAGCTTAGGTCTGCGGTGCCCAGGGGGGACCCCATCCAGCCCGCACTGAGTTTCATTCCTACCACCTTAGGAAAAAAAGTCATTATTTTGAGGCTTTGAAGTCATTTCTGCAATTCCCATAGAAAATCAACGGCGTCTCTATTCAATTGTGTGGAGCGCATATCAGGTGGGTTTTCTCTGCCGGCTTAAGAGATACACGTGAAACTAAAGCCGATCCTGGGTGCCTAGGGTGCCTGTCATCCAATCCGCACTGCATTTCATTTCTAGCACATAGCCAAAAAATCGCCCCATTGACTTACATTGGAGTGCAGAAAAGGTCATTTTTTCTCGGTCCCTTTAAGAGGTAGGAGTTAAACAAGCTTAGGTCTGCGGTGCCCAGGGGGGACCCCATCCAGCCCGCACTGAGTTTCATTCCTACCACCTTAGGAAAAAAAGTCATTATTTTGAGGCTTAGAAGTCATTTCTGCAATTCCCATAGAAAATCAACGGCGTCTCTATTCAATTGTGTGGAGCGCATATCAGGTGGGTTTTCTCTGCCGGCTTAAGAGATACACGTGAAACTAAAGCCGATCCTGGGTGCCTAGGGTGCCTGTCATCCAATCCGCACTGCATTTCATTTCTAGCACATAGCCAAAAAATCGCCCCATTGACTTACATTGGAGTGCAGAAAAGGTCATTTTTTCTCGGTCCCTTTAAGAGGTAGGAGTTAAACAAGCTTAGGTCTGCGGTGCCCAGGGGGGACCCCATCCAGCCCGCACTGAGTTTCATTCCTACCACCTTAGGAAAAAAAGTCATTATTTTGAGGCTTAGAAGTCATTTCTGCAATTCCCATAGAAAATCAACGGCGTCTCTAATTCAATTGTGTGGAGCGCATATCAGGTGGGTTTTCTCTGCCGGCTTAAGAGATACACGTGAAACTAAAGCCGATCCTGGGTGCCTAGGGTGCCTGTCATCCAATCCGCACTGCATTTCATTTCTAGCACATAGCCAAAAAATCGCCCCATTGACTTACATTGGAGTGCAGAAAAGGTCATTTTTTCTCGGTCCCTTTAAGAGGTAGGAGTTAAACAAGCTTAGGTCTGCGGTGCCCAGGGGGGACCCCATCCAGCCCGCACTGAGTTTCATTCCTACCACCTTAGGAAAAAAAGTCATTATTTTGAGGCTTAGAAGTCATTTCTGCAATTCCCATAGAAAATCAACGGCGTCTCTATTCAATTGTGTGGAGCGCATATCAGGTGGGTTTTCTCTGCCGGCTTAAGAGATACACGTGAAACTAAAGCCGATCCTGGGTGCCTAGGGTGCCTGTCATCCAATCCGCACTGAATTTCATTTCTAGCACATAGCCAAAAAATCGCCCCATTGACTTACATTGGAGTGCAGAAAAGGTCATTTTTTCTCGGTCCCTTTAAGAGGTAGGAGTTAAACAAGCTTAGGTCTGCGGTGCCCAGGGGGGACCCCATCCAGCCCGCACTGAGTTTCATTCCTACCACCTTAGGAAAAAAAGTCATTATTTTGAGGCTTAGAAGTCATTTCTGCAATTCCCATAGAAAATCAACGGCGTCTCTATTCAATTGTGTGGAGCGCATATCAGGTGGGTTTTCTCTGCCGGCTTAAGAGATACACGTGAAACTAAAGCTGATCCTGGGTGCCTAGGGTGCCTGTCATCCAATCCGCACTGCATTTCATTTCTAGCACATAGCCAAAAAATCGCCCCATTGACTTACATTGGAGTGCAGAAAAGGTCATTTTTTCTCGGTCCCTTTAAGAGGTAGGAGTTAAACAAGCTTAGGTCTGCGGTGCCCAGGGGGGACCCCATCCAGCCCGCACTGAGTTTCATTCCTACCACCTTAGGAAAAAAAGTCATTATTTTGAGGCTTAGAAGTCATTTCTGCAATTCCCATAGAAAATCAACGGCGTCTCTATTCAATTGTGTGGAGCGCATATCAGGTGGGTTTTCTCTGCCGGCTTAAGAGATACACGTGAAACTAAAGCCGATCCTGGGTGCCTAGGGTGCCTGTCATCCAATCCGCACTGCATTTCATTTCTAGCACATAGCCAAAAAATCGCCCCATTGACTTACATTGGAGTGCAGAAAAGGTCATTTTTTCTCGGTCCCTTTAAGAGGTAGGAGTTAAACAAGCTTAGGTCTGCGGTGCCCAGGGGGGACCCCATCCAGCCCGCACTGAGTTTCATTCCTACCACCTTAGGAAAAAAAGTCATTATTTTGAGGCTTAGAAGTCATTTCTGCAATTCCCATAGAAAATCAACGGCGTCTCTATTCAATTGTGTGGAGCGCATATCAGGTGGGTTTTCTCTGCCGGCTTAAGAGATACACGTGAAACTAAAGCCGATCCTGGGTGCCTAGGGTGCCTGTCATCCAATCCGCACTGAATTTCATTTCTAGCACATAGCCAAAAAATCGCCCCATTGACTTACATTGGAGTGCAGAAAAGGTCATTTTTTCTCGGTCCCTTTAAGAGGTAGGAGTTAAACAAGCTTAGGTCTGCGGTGCCCAGGGGGGACCCCATCCAGCCCGCACTGAGTTTCATTCCTACCACCTTAGGAAAAAAAGTCATTATTTTGAGGCTTAGAAGTCATTTCTGCAATTCCCATAGAAAATCAACGGCGTCTCTATTCAATTGTGTGGAGCGCATATCGGGTGGGTTTTCTCTGCCGGCTTAAGAGATACACGTGAAACTAAAGCCGATCCTGGGTGCCTAGGGTGCCTGTCATCCAATCCGCACTGAATTTCATTTCTAGCACATAGCCAAAAAATCGCCCCATTGACTTACATTGGAGTGCAGAAAAGGTCATTTTTTCTCGGTCCCTTTAAGAGGTAGGAGTTAAACAAGCTTAGGTCTGCGGTGCCCAGGGGGGACCCCATCCAGCCCGCACTGAGTTTCATTCCTACCACCTTAGGAAAAAAAGTCATTATTTTGAGGCTTAGAAGTCATTTCTGCAATTCCCATAGAAAATCAACGGCGTCTCTATTCAATTGTGTGGAGCGCATATCAGGTGGGTTTTCTCTGCCGGCTTAAGAGATACACGTGAAACTAAAGCCGATCCTGGGTGCCTAGGGTGCCTGTCATCCAATCCGCACTGAATTTCATTTCTAGCACATAGCCAAAAAATCGCCCCATTGACTTACATTGGAGTGCAGAAAAGGTCATTTTTTCTCGGTCCCTTTAAGAGGTAGGAGTTAAACAAGCTTAGGTCTGCGGTGCCCAGGGGGGACCCCATCCAGCCCGCACTGAGTTTCATTCCTACCACCTTAGGAAAAAAAGTCATTATTTTGAGGCTTAGAAGTCATTTCTGCAATTCCCATAGAAAATCAACGGCGTCTCTATTCAATTGTGTGGAGCGCATATCAGGTGGGTTTTCTCTGCCGGCTTAAGAGATACACATGAAACTAAAGCCGATCCTGGGTGCCTAGGGTGCCTGTCATCCAATCCGCACTGAATTTCATTTCTAGCACATAGCCAAAAAATCGCCCCATTGACTTACATTGGAGTGCAGAAAAGGTCATTTTTTCTCGGTCCCTTTAAGAGGTAGGAGTTAAACAAGCTTAGGTCTGCGGTGCCCAGGGGGGACCCCATCCAGCCCGCACTGAGTTTCATTCCTACCACCTTAGGAAAAAAAGTCATTATTTTGAGGCTTAGAAGTCATTTCTGCAATTCCCATAGAAAATCAACGGCGTCTCTATTCAATTGTGTGGAGCGCATATCAGGTGGGTTTTCTCTGCCGGCTTAAGAGATACACGTGAAACTAAAGCCGATCCTGGGTGCCTAGGGTGCCTGTCATCCAATCCGCACTGAATTTCATTTCTAGCACATAGCCAAAAAATCGCCCCATTGACTTACATTGGAGTGCAGAAAAGGTCATTTTTTCTCGGTCCCTTTAAGAGGTAGGAGTTAAACAAGCTTAGGTCTGCGGTGCCCAGGGGGGACCCCATCCAGCCCGCACTGAGTTTCATTCCTACCACCTTAGGAAAAAAAGTCATTATTTTGAGGCTTAGAAGTCATTTCTGCAATTCCCATAGAAAATCAACGGCGTCTCTATTCAATTGTGTGGAGCGCATATCAGGTGGGTTTTCTCTGCCGGCTTAAGAGATACACGTGAAACTAAAGCCGATCCTGGGTGCCTAGGGTGCCTGTCATCCAATCCGCACTGAATTTCATTTCTAGCACATAGCCAAAAAATCGCCCCATTGACTTACATTGGAGTGCAGAAAAGGTCATTTTTTCTCGGTCCCTTTAAGAGGTAGGAGTTAAACAAGCTTAGGTCTGCGGTGCCCAGGGGGGACCCCATCCAGCCCGCACTGAGTTTCATTCCTACCACCTTAGGAAAAAAAGTCATTATTTTGAGGCTTAGAAGTCATTTCTGCAATTCCCATAGAAAATCAACGGCGTCTCTATTCAATTGTGTGGAGCGCATATCAGGTGGGTTTTCTCTGCCGGCTTAAGAGATACACGTGAAACTAAAGCCGATCCTGGGTGCCTAGGGTGCCTGTCATCCAATCCGCACTGAATTTCATTTCTAGCACATAGCCAAAAAATCGCCCCATTGACTTACATTGGAGTGCAGAAAAGGTCATTTTTTCTCGGTCCCTTTAAGAGGTAGGAGTTAAACAAGCTTAGGTCTGCGGTGCCCAGGGGGGACCCCATCCAGCCCACACTGAGTTTCATTCCTACCACCTTAGGAAAAAAAGTCATTATTTTGAGGCTTAGAAGTCATTTCTGCAATTCCCATAGAAAATCAACGGCGTCTCTATTCAATTGTGTGGAGCGCATATCAGGTGGGTTTTCTCTGCCGGCTTAAGAGATACACGTGAAACTAAAGCCGATCCTGGGTGCCTAGGGTGCCTGTCATCCAATCCGCACTGAATTTCATTTCTAGCACATAGCCAAAAAATCGCCCCATTGACTTACATTGGAGTGCAGAAAAGGTCATTTTTTCTCGGTCCCTTTAAGAGGTAGGAGTTAAACAAGCTTAGGTCTGCGGTGCCCAGGGGGGACCCCATCCAGCCCGCACTGAGTTTCATTCCTACCACCTTAGGAAAAAAAGTCATTATTTTGAGGCTTAGAAGTCATTTCTGCAATTCCCATAGAAAATCAACGGCGTCTCTATTCAATTGTGTGGAGCGCATATCAGGTGGGTTTTCTCTGCCGGCTTAAGAGATACACGTGAAACTAAAGCCGATCCTGGGTGCCTAGGGTGCCTGTCATCCAATCCGCACTGAATTTCATTTCTAGCACATAGCCAAAAAATCGCCCCATTGACTTACATTGGAGTGCAGAAAAGGTCATTTTTTCTCGGTCCCTTTAAGAGGTAGGAGTTAAACAAGCTTAGGTCTGCGGTGCCCAGGGGGGACCCCATCCAGCCCACACTGAGTTTCATTCCTACCACCTTAGGAAAAAAAGTCATTATTTTGAGGCTTAGAAGTCATTTCTGCAATTCCCATAGAAAATCAACGGCGTCTCTATTCAATTGTGTGGAGCGCATATCAGGTGGGTTTTCTCTGCCGGCTTAAGAGATACACGTGAAACTAAAGCCGATCCTGGGTGCCTAGGGTGCCTGTCATCCAATCCGCACTGAATTTCATTTATAGCACATAGCCAAAAAATCGCCCCATTGACTTACATTGGAGTGCAGAAAAGGTCATTTTTTCTCGGTCCCTTTAAGAGGTAGGAGTTAAACAAGCTTAGGTCTGCGGTGCCCAGGGGGGACCCCATCCAGCCCGCACTGAGTTTCATTCCTACCACCTTAGGAAAAAAAGTCATTATTTTGAGGCTTAGAAGTCATTTCTGCAATTCCCATAGAAAATCAACGGCGTCTCTATTCAATTGTGTGGAGCGCATATCAGGTGGGTTTTCTCTGCCGGCTTAAGAGATACACGTGAAACTAAAGCCGATCCTGGGTGCCTAGGGTGCCTGTCATCCAATCCGCACTGCATTTCATTTCTAGCACATAGCCAAAAAATCGCCCCATTGACTTACATTGGAGTGCAGAAAAGGTCATTTTTTCTCGGTCCCTTTAAGAGGTAGGAGTTAAACAAGCTTAGGTCTGCGGTGCCCAGGGGGGACCCCATCCAGCCCGCACTGAGTTTCATTCCTACCACCTTAGGAAAAAAAGTCATTATTTTGAGGCTTAGAAGTCATTTCTGCAATTCCCATAGAAAATCAACGGCGTCTCTATTCAATTGTGTGGAGCGCATATCAGGTGGGTTTTCTCTGCCGGCTTAAGAGATACACGTGAAACTAAAGCCGATCCTGGGTGCCTAGGGTGCCTGTCATCCAATCCGCACTGAATTTCATTTCTAGCACATAGCCAAAAAATCGCCCCATTGACTTACATTGGAGTGCAGAAAAGGTCATTTTTTCTCGGTCCCTTTAAGAGGTAGGAGTTAAACAAGCTTAGGTCTGCGGTGCCCAGGGGGGACCCCATCCAGCCCGCACTGAGTTTCATTCCTACCACCTTAGGAAAAAAAGTCATTATTTTGAGGCTTAGAAGTCATTTCTGCAATTCCCATAGAAAATCAACGGCGTCTCTATTCAATTGTGTGGAGCGCATATCAGGTGGGTTTTCTCTGCCGGCTTAAGAGATACACGTGAAACTAAAGCCGATCCTGGGTGCCTAGGGTGCCTGTCATCCAATCCGCACTGAATTTCATTTCTAGCACATAGCCAAAAAATCGCCCCATTGACTTACATTGGAGTGCAGAAAAGGTCATTTTTTCTCGGTCCCTTTAAGAGGTAGGAGTTAAACAAGCTTAGGTCTGCGGTGCCCAGGGGGGACCCCATCCAGCCCGCACTGAGTTTCATTCCTACCACCTTAGGAAAAAAAGTCATTATTTTGAGGCTTAGAAGTCATTTCTGCAATTCCCATAGAAAATCAACGGCGTCTCTATTCAATTGTGTGGAGCGCATATCAGGTGGGTTTTCTCTGCCGGCTTAAGAGATACACGTGAAACTAAAGCCGATCCTGGGTGCCTAGGGTGCCTGTCATCCAATCCGCACTGAATTTCATTTCTAGCACATAGCCAAAAAATCGCCCCATTGACTTACATTGGAGTGCAGAAAAGGTCATTTTTTCTCGGTCCCTTTAAGAGGTAGGAGTTAAACAAGCTTAGGTCTGCGGTGCCCAGGGGGGACCCCATCCAGCCCGCACTGAGTTTCATTCCTACCACCTTAGGAAAAAAAGTCATTATTTTGAGGCTTAGAAGTCATTTCTGCAATTCCCATAGAAAATCAACGGCGTCTCTATTCAATTGTGTGGAGCGCATATCAGGTGGTTTTCTCTGCCGGCTTAAGAGATACACGTGAAACTAAAGCCGATCCTGGGTGCCTAGGGTGCCTGTCATCCAATCCGCACTGAATTTCATTTCTAGCACATAGCCAAAAAAGCGCCCCATTGACTTACATTGGAGTGCAGAAAAGGTCATTTTTTCTCGGTCCCTTTAAGAGGTAGGAGTTAAACAAGCTTAGGTCTGCGGTGCCCAGGGGGGACCCCATCCAGCCCGCACTGAGTTTCATTCCTACCACCTTAGGAAAAAAAGTCATTATTTTGAGGCTTAGAAGTCATTTCTGCAATTCCCATAGAAAATCAACGGCGTCTCTATTCAATTGTGTGGAGCGCATATCAGGTGGGTTTTCTCTGCCGGCTTAAGAGATACACGTGAAACTAAAGCCGATCCTGGGTGCCTAGGGTGCCTGTCATCCAATCCGCACTCAATTTCATTTCTAGCACATAGCCAAAAAATCGCCCCATTGACTTACATTGGAGTGCAGAAAAGGTCATTTTTTCTCGGTCCCTTTAAGAGGTAGGAGTTAAACAAGCTTAGGTCTGCGGTGCCCAGGGGGACCCCATCCAGCCCGCACTGAGTTTCATTCCTACCACCTTAGGAAAAAAAGTCATTATTTTGAGGCTTAGAAGTCATTTCTGCAATTCCCATAGAAAATCAACGGCGTCTCTATTCAATTGTGTGGAGCGCATATCAGGTGGGTTTTCTCTGCCGGCTTAAGAGATACACGTGAAACTAAAGCCGATCCTGGGTGCCTAGGGTGCCTGTCATCCAATCCGCACTGAATTTCATTTCTAGCACATAGCCAAAAAATCGCCCCATTGACTTACATTGGAGTGCAGAAAAGGTCATTTTTTCTCGGTCCCTTTAAGAGGTAGGAGTTAAACAAGCTTAGGTCTGCGGTGCCCAGGGGGGACCCCATCCAGCCCGCACTGAGTTTCATTCCTACCACCTTAGGAAAAAAAGTCATTATTTTGAGGCTTAGAAGTCATTTCTGCAATTCCCATAGAAAATCAATGGCGTCTCTATTCAATTGTGTGGAGCGCATATCAGGTGGGTTTTCTCTGCCGGCTTAAGAGATACACGTGAAACTAAAGCCGATCCTGGGTGCCTAGGGTGCCTGTCATCCAATCCGCACTGAATTTCATTTCTAGCACATAGCCAAAAAATCGCCCCATTGACTTACATTGGAGTGCAGAAAAGGTCATTTTTTCTCGGTCCCTTTAAGAGGTAGGAGTTAAACAAGCTTAGGTCTGCGGTGCCCAGGGGGGACCCCATCCAGCCCGCACTGAGTTTCATTCCTACCACCTTAGGAAAAAAAGTCATTATTTTGAGGCTTAGAAGTCATTTCTGCAATTCCCATAGAAAATCAACGGCGTCTCTATTCAATTGTGTGGAGCGCATATCAGGTGGGTTTTCTCTGCCGGCTTAAGAGATACACGTGAAACTAAAGCCGATCCTGGGTGCCTAGGGTGCCTGTCATCCAATCCGCACTGAATTTCATTTCTAGCACATAGCCAAAAAATCGCCCCATTGACTTACATTGGAGTGCAGAAAAGGTCATTTTTTCTCGGTCCCTTTAAGAGGTAGGAGTTAAACAAGCTTAGGTCTGCGGTGCCCAGGGGGGACCCCATCCAGCCCGCACTGAGTTTCATTCCTACCACCTTAGGAAAAAAAGTCATTATTTTGAGGCTTAGAAGTCATTTCTGCAATTCCCATAGAAAATCAACGGCGTCTCTATTCAATTGTGTGGAGCGCATATCAGGTGGGTTTTCTCTGCCGGCTTAAGAGATACGCGTGAAACTAAAGCCGATCCTGGGTGCCTAGGATGCCTGTCATCCAATCCGCACTGAATTTCATTTCTAGCACATAGCCAAAAAATCGCCCCATTGACTTACATTGGAGTGCAGAAAAGGTCATTTTTTCTCGGTCCCTTTAAGAGGTAGGAGTTAAACAAGCTTAGGTCTGCGGTGCCCAGGGGGGACCCCATCCAGCCCGCACTGAGTTTCATTCCTACCACCTTAGGAAAAAAAGTCATTATTTTGAGGCTTAGAAGTCATTTCTGCAATTCCCATAGAAAATCAACGGCGTCTCTATTCAATTGTGTGGAGCGCATATCAGGTGGGTTTTCTCTGCCGGCTTAAGAGATACACGTGAAACTAAAGCCGATCCTGGGTGCCTAGGGTGCCTGTCATCCAATCCGCACTGAATTTCATTTCTAGCACATAGCCAAAAAATCGCCCCATTGACTTACATTGGAGTGCAGAAAAGGTCATTTTTTCTCGGTCCCTTTAAGAGGTAGGAGTTAAACAAGCTTAGGTCTGCGGTGCCCAGGGGGGACCCCATCCAGCCCGCACTGAGTTTCATTCCTACCACCTTAGGAAAAAAAGTCATTATTTTGAGGCTTAGAAGTCATTTCTGCAATTCCCATAGAAAATCAACGGCGTCTCTATTCAATTGTGTGGAGCGCATATCAGGTGGGTTTTCTCTGCCGGCTTAAGAGATACACGTGAAACTAAAGCCGATCCTGGGTGCCTAGGGTGCCTGTCATCCAATCCGCACTGAATTTCATTTCTAGCACATAGCCAAAAAATCGCCCCATTGACTTACATTGGAGTGCAGAAAAGGTCATTTTTTCTCGGTCCCTTTAAGAGGTAGGAGTTAAACAAGCTTAGGTCTGCGGTGCCCAGGGGGGACCCCATCCAGCCCGCACTGAGTTTCATTCCTACCACCTTAGGAAAAAAAGTCATTATTTTGAGGCTTAGAAGTCATTTCTGCAATTCCCATAGAAAATCAACGGCGTCTCTATTCAATTGTGTGGAGCGCATATCAGGTGGGTTTTCTCTGCCGGCTTAAGAGATACACGTGAAACTAAAGCCGATCCTGGGTGCCTAGGGTGCCTGTCATCCAATCCGCACTGAATTTCATTTCTAGAACATAGCCAAAAAATCGCCCCATTGACTTACATTGGAGTGCAGAAAAGGTCATTTTTTCTCGGTCCCTTTAAGAGGTAGGAGTTAAACAAGCTTAGGTCTGCGGTGCCCAGGGGGGACCCCATCCAGCCCGCACTGAGTTTCATTCCTACCACCTTAGGAAAAAAAGTCATTATTTTGAGGCTTAGAAGTCATTTCTGCAATTCCCATAGAAAATCAACGGCGTCTCTATTCAATTGTGTGGAGCGCATATCAGGTGGGTTTTCTCTGCCGGCTTAAGAGATACACGTGAAACTAAAGCCGATCCTGGGTGCCTAGGGTGCCTGTCATCCAATCCTCACTGCATTTCATTTCTAGCACATAGCCAAAAAATCGCCCCATTGACTTACATTGGAGTGCAGAAAAGGTCATTTTTTCTCGGTCCCTTTAAGAGGTAGGAGTTAAACAAGCTTAGGTCCGCGGGGCCCAGGGGGGACCCCATCCAGCCCGCACTGAGTTTCATTCCTACCACCTTAGGAAAAAAAGTCATTATTTTGAGGCTTAGAAGTCATTTCTGCAATTCCCATAGAAAATCAACGGCGTCTCTATTCAATTGTGTGGAGCGCATATCAGGTGGGTTTTCTCTGCCGGCTTAAGAGATACACGTGAAACTAAAGCCGATCCTGGGTGCCTAGGGTGCCTGTCATCCAATCCGCACTGAATTTCATTTCTAGCACATAGCCAAAAAATCGCCCCATTGACTTACATTGGAGTGCAGAAAAGGTCATTTTTTCTCGGTCCCTTTAAGAGGTAGGAGTTAAACAAGCTTAGGTCTGCGGTGCCCAGGGGGGACCCCATCCAGCCCGCACTGAGTTTCATTCCTACCACCTTAGGAAAAAAAGTCATTATTTTGAGGCTTAGAAGTCATTTCTGCAATTCCCATAGAAAATCAACGGCGTCTCTATTCAATTGTGTGGAGCGCATATCAGGTGGGTTTTCTCTGCCGGCTTAAGAGATACACGTGAAACTAAAGCCGATCCTGGGTGCCTAGGGTGCCTGTCATCCAATCCGCACTGAATTTCATTTCTAGCACATAGCCAAAAAATCGCCCCATTGACTTACATTGGAGTGCAGAAAAGGTCATTTTTTCTCGGTCCCTTTAAGAGGTAGGAGTTAAACAAGCTTAGGTCTGCGGTGCCCAGGGGGGACCCCATCCAGCCCGCACTGAGTTTCATTCCTACCACCTTAGGAAAAAAAGTCATTATTTTGAGGCTTAGAAGTCATTTCTGCAATTCCCATAGAAAATCAACGGCGTCTCTATTCAATTGTGTGGAGCGCATATCAGGTGGGTTTTCTCTGCCGGCTTAAGAGATACACGTGAAACTAAAGCCGATCCTGGGTGCCTAGGGTGCCTGTCATCCAATCCGCACTGAATTTCATTTCTAGCACATAGCCAAAAAATCGCCCCATTGACTTACATTGGAGTGCAGAAAAGGTCATTTTTTCTCGGTCCCTTTAAGAGGTAGGAGTTAAACAAGCTTAGGTCTGCGGTGCCCAGGGGGGACCCCATCCAGCCCGCACTGAGTTTCATTCCTACCACCTTAGGAAAAAAAGTCATTATTTTGAGGCTTAGAAGTCATTTCTGCAATTCCCATAGAAAATCAACGGCGTCTCTATTCAATTGTGTGGAGCGCATATCAGGTGGGTTTTCTCTGCCGGCTTAAGAGATACACGTGAAACTAAAGCCGATCCTGGGTGCCTAGGGTGCCTGTCATCCAATCCGCACTGAATTTCATTTCTAGCACATAGCCAAAAAATCGCCCCATTGACTTACATTGGAGTGCAGAAAAGGTCATTTTTTCTCGGTCCCTTTAAGAGGTAGGAGTTAAACAAGCTTAGGTCTGCGGTGCCCAGGGGGGACCCCATCCAGCCCGCACTGAGTTTCATTCCTACCACCTTAGGAAAAAAAGTCATTATTTTGAGGCTTAGAAGTCATTTCTGCAATTCCCATAGAAAATCAACGGCGTCTCTATTCAATTGTGTGGAGCGCATATCAGGTGGGTTTTCTCTGCCGGCTTAAGAGATACACGTGAAACTAAAGCCGATCCTGGGTGCCTAGGGTGCCTGTCATCCAATCCGCACTGAATTTCATTTCTAGCACATAGCCAAAAAAACGCCCCATTGACTTACATTGGAGTGCAGAAAAGGTCATTTTTTCTCGGTCCCTTTAAGAGGTAGGAGTTAAACAAGCTTAGGTCTGCGGTGCCCAGGGGGGACCCCATCCAGCCCGCACTGAGTTTCATTCCTACCACCTTAGGAAAAAAAGTCATTATTTTGAGGCTTAGAAGTCATTTCTGCAATTCCCATAGAAAATCAACGGCGTCTCTATTCAATTGTGTGGAGCGCATATCAGGTGGGTTTTCTCTGCCGGCTTAAGAGATACACGTGAAACTAAAGCCGATCCTGGGTGCCTAGGGTGCCTGTCATCCAATCCGCACTGAATTTCATTTCTAGCACATAGCCAAAAAATCGCCCCATTGACTTACATTGGAGTGCAGAAAAGGTCATTTTTTCTCGGTCCCTTTAAGAGGTAGGAGTTAAACAAGCTTAGGTCTGCGGTGCCCAGGGGGGACCCCATCCAGCCCACACTGAGTTTCATTCCTACCACCTTAGGAAAAAAAGTCATTATTTTGAGGCTTAGAAGTCATTTCTGCAATTCCCATAGAAAATCAACGGCGTCTCTATTCAATTGTGTGGAGCGCATATCAGGTGGGTTTTCTCTGCCGGCTTAAGAGATACACGTGAAACTAAAGCCGATCCTGGGTGCCTAGGGTGCCTGTCATCCAATCCGCACTGAATTTCATTTCTAGCACATAGCCAAAAAATCGCCCCATTGACTTACATTGGAGTGCAGAAAAGGTCATTTTTTCTCGGTCCCTTTAAGAGGTAGGAGTTAAACAAGCTTAGGTCTGCGGTGCCCAGGGGGGACCCCATCCAGCCCGCACTGAGTTTCATTCCTACCACCTTAGGAAAAAAAGTCATTATTTTGAGGCTTAGAAGTCATTTCTGCAATTCCCATAGAAAATCAACGGCGTCTCTATTCAATTGTGTGGAGCGCATATCAGGTGGGTTTTCTCTGCCGGCTTAAGAGATACACGTGAAACTAAAGCCGATCCTGGGTGCCTAGGGTGCCTGTCATCCAATCCGCACTGAATTTCATTTCTAGCACATAGCCAAAAAATCGCCCCATTGACTTACATTGGAGTGCAGAAAAGGTCATTTTTTCTCGGTCCCTTTAAGAGGTAGGAGTTAAACAAGCTTAGGTCTGCGGTGCCCAGGGGGGACCCCATCCAGCCCGCACTGAGTTTCATTCCTACCACCTTAGGAAAAAAAGTCATTATTTTGAGGCTTAGAAGTCATTTCTGCAATTCCCATAGAAAATCAACGGCGTCTCTATTCAATTGTGTGGAGCGCATATCAGGTGGGTTTTCTCTGCCGGCTTAAGAGATACACGTGAAACTAAAGCCGATCCTGGGTGCCTAGGGTGCCTGTCATCCAATCCGCACTGAATTTCATTTCTAGCACATAGCCAAAAAATCGCCCCATTGACTTACATTGGAGTGCAGAAAAGGTCATTTTTTCTCGGTCCCTTTAAGAGGTAGGAGTTAAACAAGCTTAGGTCTGCGGTGCCCAGGGGGGACCCCATCCAGCCCGCACTGAGTTTCATTCCTACCACCTTAGGAAAAAAAGTCATTATTTTGAGGCTTAGAAGTCATTTCTGCAATTCCCATAGAAAATCAACGGCGTCTCTATTCAATTGTGTGGAGCGCATATCAGGTGGGTTTTCTCTGCCGGCTTAAGAGATACACGTGAAACTAAAGCCGATCCTGGGTGCCTAGGGTGCCTGTCATCCAATCCGCACTGAATTTCATTTCTAGCACATAGCCAAAAAATCGCCCCATTGACTTACATTGGAGTGCAGAAAAGGTCATTTTTTCTCGGTCCCTTTAAGAGGTAGGAGTTAAACAAGCTTAGGTCTGCGGTGCCCAGGGGGGACCCCATCCAGCCCGCACTGAGTTTCATTCCTACCACCTTAGGAAAAAAAGTCATTATTTTGAGGCTTAGAAGTCATTTCTGCAATTCCCATAGAAAATCAACGGCGTCTCTATTCAATTGTGTGGAGCGCATATCAGGTGGGTTTTCTCTGCCGGCTTAAGAGATACACGTGAAACTAAAGCCGATCCTGGGTGCCTAGGGTGCCTGTCATCCAATCCGCACTGAATTTCATTTCTAGCACATAGCCAAAAAATCGCCCCATTGACTTACATTGGAGTGCAGAAAAGGTCATTTTTTCTCGGTCCCTTTAAGAGGTAGGAGTTAAACAAGCTTAGGTCTGCGGTGCCCAGGGGGGACCCCATCCAGCCCGCACTGAGTTTCATTCCTACCACCTTAGGAAAAAAAGTCATTATTTTGAGGCTTAGAAGTCATTTCTGCAATTCCCATAGAAAATCAACGGCGTCTCTATTCAATTGTGTGGAGCGCATATCAGGTGGGTTTTCTCTGCCGGCTTAAGAGATACACGTGAAACTAAAGCCGATCCTGGGTGCCTAGGGTGCCTGTCATCCAATCCGCACTCAATTTCATTTCTAGCACATAGCCAAAAAATCGCCCCATTGACTTACATTGGAGTGCAGAAAAGGTCATTTTTTCTCGGTCCCTTTAAGAGGTAGGAGTTAAACAAGCTTAGGTCTGCGGTGCCCAGGGGGGACCCCATCCAGCCCGCACTGAGTTTCATTCCTACCACCTTAGGAAAAAAAGTCATTATTTTGAGGCTTAGAAGTCATTTCTGCAATCCCCATAGAAAATCAACGGCGTCTCTATTCAATTGTGTGGAGCGCATATCAGGTGGGTTTTCTCTGCCGGCTTAAGAGATACACGTGAAACTAAAGCCGATCCTGGGTGCCTAGGGTGCCTGTCATCCAATCCGCACTGAATTTCATTTCTAGCACATAGCCAAAAAATCGCCCCATTGACTTACATTGGAGTGCAGAAAAGGTCATTTTTTCTCGGTCCCTTTAAGAGGTAGGAGTTAAACAAGCTTAGGTCTGCGGTGCCCAGGGGGGACCCCATCCAGCCCGCACTGAGTTTCATTCCTACCACCTTAGGAAAAAAAGTCATTATTTTGAGGCTTAGAAGTCATTTCTGCAATTCCCATAGAAAATCAATGGCGTCTCTATTCAATTGTGTGGAGCGCATATCAGGTGGGTTTTCTCTGCCGGCTTAAGAGATACACGTGAAACTAAAGCCGATCCTGGGTGCCTAGGGTGCCTGTCATCCAATCCGCACTGCATTTCATTTCTAGCACATAGCCAAAAAATCGCCCCATTGACTTACATTGGAGTGCAGAAAAGGTCATTTTTTCTCGGTCCCTTTAAGAGGTAGGAGTTAAACAAGCTTAGGTCTGCGGTGCCCAGGGGGGACCCCATCCAGCCCGCACTGAGTTTCATTCCTACCACCTTAGGAAAAAAAGTCATTATTTTGAGGCTTAGAAGTCATTTCTGCAATTCCCATAGAAAATCAACGGCGTCTCTATTCAATTGTGTGGAGCGCATATCAGGTGGGTTTTCTCTGCCGGCTTAAGAGATACACGTGAAACTAAAGCCGATCCTGGGTGCCTAGGGTGCCTGTCATCCAATCCGCACTGAATTTCATTTCTAGCACATAGCCAAAAAATCGCCCCATTGACTTACATTGGAGTGCAGAAAAGGTCATTTTTTCTCGGTCCCTTTAAGAGGTAGGAGTTAAACAAGCTTAGGTCTGCGGTGCCCAGGGGGGACCCCATCCAGCCCGCACTGAGTTTCATTCCTACCACCTTAGGAAAAAAAGTCATTATTTTGAGGCTTAGAAGTCATTTCTGCAATTCCCATAGAAAATCAACGGCGTCTCTATTCAATTGTGTGGAGCGCATATCAGGTGGGTTTTCTCTGCCGGCTTAAGAGATACACGTGAAACTAAAGCCGATCCTGGGTGCCTAGGGTGCCTGTCATCCAATCCGCACTGAATTTCATTTCTAGCACATAGCCAAAAAATCGCCCCATTGACTTACATTGGAGTGCAGAAAAGGTCATTTTTTCTCGGTCCCTTTAAGAGGTAGGAGTTAAACAAGCTTAGGTCTGCGGTGCCCAGGGGGGACCCCATCCAGCCCGCACTGAGTTTCATTCCTACCACCTTAGGAAAAAAAGTCATTATTTTGAGGCTTAGAAGTCATTTCTGCAATTCCCATAGAAAATCAACGGCGTCTCTATTCAATTGTGTGGAGCGCATATCAGGTGGGTTTTCTCTGCCGGCTTAAGAGATACACGTGAAACTAAAGCCGATCCTGGGTGCCTAGGGTGCCTGTCATCCAATCCGCACTGAATTTCATTTCTAGCACATAGCCAAAAAATCGCCCCATTGACTTACATTGGAGTGCAGAAAAGGTCATTTTTTCTCGGTCCCTTTAAGAGGTAGGAGTTAAACAAGCTTAGGTCTGCGGTGCCCAGGGGGGACCCCATCCAGCCCGCACTGAGTTTCATTCCTACCACCTTAGGAAAAAAAGTCATTATTTTGAGGCTTAGAAGTCATTTCTGCAATTCCCATAGAAAATCAACGGCGTCTCTATTCAATTGTGTGGAGCGCATATCAGGTGGGTTTTCTCTGCCGGCTTAAGAGATACACGTGAAACTAAAGCCGATCCTAGGTGCCTAGGGTGCCTGTCATCCAATCCGCACTGAATTTCATTTCTAGCACATAGCCAAAAAATCGCCCCATTGACTTACATTGGAGTGCAGAAAAGGTCATTTTTTCTCGGTCCCTTTAAGAGGTAGGAGTTAAACAAGCTTAGGTCTGCGGTGCCCAGGGGGGACCCCATCCAGCCCACACTGAGTTTCATTCCTACCACCTTAGGAAAAAAAGTCATTATTTTGAGGCTTAGAAGTCATTTCTGCAATTCCCATAGAAAATCAACGGCGTCTCTATTCAATTGTGTGGAGCGCATATCAGGTGGGTTTTCTCTGCCGGCTTAAGAGATACACGTGAAACTAAAGCCGATCCTGGGTGCCTAGGGTGCCTGTCATCCAATCCGCACTGCATTTCATTTCTAGCACATAGCCAAAAAATCGCCCCATTGACTTACATTGGAGTGCAGAAAAGGTCATTTTTTCTCGGTCCCTTTAAGAGGTAGGAGTTAAACAAGCTTAGGTCTGCGGTGCCCAGGGGGGACCCCATCCAGCCCGCACTGAGTTTCATTCCTACCACCTTAGGAAAAAAAGTCATTATTTTGAGGCTTAGAAGTCATTTCTGCAATTCCCATAGAAAATCAACGGCGTCTCTATTCAATTGTGTGGAGCGCATATCAGGTGGGTTTTCTCTGCCGGCTTAAGAGATACACGTGAAACTAAAGCCGATACTGGGTGCCTAGGGTGCCTGTCATCCAATCCGCACTGAATTTCATTTCTAGCACATAGCCAAAAAATCGCCCCATTGACTTACATTGGAGTGCAGAAAAGGTCATTTTTTCTCGGTCCCTTTAAGAGGTAGGAGTTAAACAAGCTTAGGTCTGCGGTGCCCAGGGGGGACCCCATCCAGCCCGCACTGAGTTTCATTCCTACCACCTTAGGAAAAAAAGTCATTATTTTGAGGCTTAGAAGTCATTTCTGCAATTCCCATAGAAAATCAACGGCGTCTCTATTCAATTGTGTGGAGCGCATATCAGGTGGGTTTTCTCTGCCGGCTTAAGAGATACACGTGAAACTAAAGCCGATCCTGGGTGCCTAGGGTGCCTGTCATCCAATCCGCACTGAATTTCATTTCTAGCACATAGCCAAAAAATCGCCCCATTGACTTACATTGGAGTGCAGAAAAGGTCATTTTTTCTCGGTCCCTTTAAGAGGTAGGAGTTAAACAAGCTTAGGTCTGCGGTGCCCAGGGGGGACCCCATCCAGCCCGCACTGAGTTTCATTCCTACCACCTTAGGAAAAAAAGTCATTATTTTGAGGCTTAGAAGTCATTTCTGCAATTCCCATAGAAAATCAACGGCGTCTCTATTCAATTGTGTGGAGCGCATATCAGGTGGGTTTTCTCTGCCGGCTTAAGAGATACACGTGAAACTAAAGCCGATCCTGGGTGCCTAGGGTGCCTGTCATCCAATCCGCACTGAATTTCATTTCTAGCACATAGCCAAAAAATCGCCCCATTGACTTACATTGGAGTGCAGAAAAGGTCATTTTTTCTCGGTCCCTTTAAGAGGTAGGAGTTAAACAAGCTTAGGTCTGCGGTGCCCAGGGGGGACCCCATCCAGCCCGCACTGAGTTTCATTCCTACCACCTTAGGAAAAAAAGTCATTATTTTGAGGCTTAGAAGTCATTTCTGCAATTCCCATAGAAAATCAACGGCGTCTCTATTCAATTGTGTGGAGCGCATATCAGGTGGGTTTTCTCTGCCGGCTTAAGAGATACACGTGAAACTAAAGCCGATCCTGGGTGCCTAGGGTGCCTGTCATCCAATCCGCACTGAATTTCATTTCTAGCACATAGCCAAAAAATCGCCCCATTGACTTACATTGGAGTGCAGAAAAGGTCATTTTTTCTCGGTCCCTTTAAGAGGTAGGAGTTAAACAAGCTTAGGTCTGCGGTGCCCAGGGGGGACCCCATCCAGCCCGCACTGAGTTTCATTCCTACCACCTTAGGAAAAAAAGTCATTATTTTGAGGCTTAGAAGTCATTTCTGCAATTCCCATAGAAAATCAACGGCGTCTCTATTCAATTGTGTGGAGCGCATATCAGGTGGGTTTTCTCTGCCGGCTTAAGAGATACACGTGAAACTAAAGCCGATCCTGGGTGCCTAGGGTGCCTGTCATCCAATCCGCACTGCATTTCATTTCTAGCACATAGCCAAAAAATCGCCCCATTGACTTACATTGGAGTGCAGAAAAGGTCATTTTTTCTCGGTCCCTTTAAGAGGTAGGAGTTAAACAAGCTTAGGTCTGCGGTGCCCAGGGGGGACCCCATCCAGCCCGCACTGAGTTTCATTCCTACCACCTTAGGAAAAAAAGTCATTATTTTGAGGCTTAGAAGTCATTTCTGCAATTCCCATAGAAAATCAACGGCGTCTCTATTCAATTGTGTGGAGCGCATATCAGGTGGGTTTTCTCTGCCGGCTTAAGAGATACACGTGAAACTAAAGCCGATCCTGGGTGCCTAGGGTGCCTGTCATCCAATCCGCACTGAATTTCATTTCTAGCACATAGCCAAAAAATCGCCCCATTGACTTACATTGGAGTGCAGAAAAGGTCATTTTTTCTCGGTCCCTTTAAGAGGTAGGAGTTAAACAAGCTTAGGTCTGCGGTGCCCAGGGGGGACCCCATCCAGCCCGCACTGAGTTTCATTCCTACCACCTTAGGAAAAAAAGTCATTATTTTGAGGCTTAGAAGTCATTTCTGCAATTCCCATAGAAAATCAACGGCGTCTCTATTCAATTGTGTGGAGCGCATATCAGGTGGGTTTTCTCTGCCGGCTTAAGAGATACACGTGAAACTAAAGCCGATCCTGGGTGCCTAGGGTGCCTGTCATCCAATCCGCACTGAATTTCATTTCTAGCACATAGCCAAAAAATCGCCCCATTGACTTACATTGGAGTGCAGAAAAGGTCATTTTTTCTCGGTCCCTTTAAGAGGTAGGAGTTAAACAAGCTTAGGTCTGCGGTGCCCAGGGGGGACCCCATCCAGCCCGCACTGAGTTTCATTCCTACCACCTTAGGAAAAAAAGTCATTATTTTGAGGCTTAGAAGTCATTTCTGCAATTCCCATAGAAAATCAACGGCGTCTCTATTCAATTGTGTGGAGCGCATATCAGGTGGGTTTTCTCTGCCGGCTTAAGAGATACACGTGAAACTAAAGCCGATCCTGGGTGCCTAGGGTGCCTGTCATCCAATCCGCACTGAATTTCATTTCTAGCACATAGCCAAAAAATCGCCCCATTGACTTACATTGGAGTGCAGAAAAGGTCATTTTTTCTCGGTCCCTTTAAGAGGTAGGAGTTAAACAAGCTTAGGTCTGCGGTGCCCAGGGGGGACCCCATCCAGCCCGCACTGAGTTTCATTCCTACCACCTTAGGAAAAAAAGTCATTATTTTGAGGCTTAGAAGTCATTTCTGCAATTCCCATAGAAAATCAACGGCGTCTCTATTCAATTGTGTGGAGCGCATATCAGGTGGGTTTTCTCTGCCGGCTTAAGAGATACACGTGAAACTAAAGCCGATCCTGGGTGCCTAGGGTGCCTGTCATCCAATCCGCACTGCATTTCATTTCTAGCACATAGCCAAAAAATCGCCCCATTGACTTACATTGGAGTGCAGAAAAGGTCATTTTTTCTCGGTCCCTTTAAGAGGTAGGAGTTAAACAAGCTTAGGTCTGCGGTGCCCAGGGGGGACCCCATCCAGCCCGCACTGAGTTTCATTCCTACCACCTTAGGAAAAAAAGTCATTATTTTGAGGCTTAGAAGTCATTTCTGCAATTCCCATAGAAAATCAACGGCGTCTCTATTCAATTGTGTGGAGCGCATATCAGGTGGGTTTTCTCTGCCGGCTTAAGAGATACACGTGAAACTAAAGCCGATCCTGGGTGCCTAGGGTGCCTGTCATCCAATCCGCACTGAATTTCATTTCTAGCACATAGCCAAAAAATCGCCCCATTGACTTACATTGGAGTGCAGAAAAGGTCATTTTTTCTCGGTCCCTTTAAGAGGTAGGAGTTAAACAAGCTTAGGTCTGCGGTGCCCAGGGGGGACCCCATCCAGCCCGCACTGAGTTTCATTCCTACCACCTTAGGAAAAAAAGTCATTATTTTGAGGCTTAGAAGTCATTTCTGCAATTCCCATAGAAAATCAACGGCGTCTCTATTCAATTGTGTGGAGCGCATATCAGGTGGGTTTTCTCTGCCGGCTTAAGAGATACACGTGAAACTAAAGCCGATCCTGGGTGCCTAGGGTGCCTGTCATCCAATCCGCACTGAATTTCATTTCTAGCACATAGCCAAAAAATCGCCCCATTGACTTACATTGGAGTGCAGAAAAGGTCATTTTTTCTCGGTCCCTTTAAGAGGTAGGAGTTAAACAAGCTTAGGTCTGCGGTGCCCAGGGGGGACCCCATCCAGCCCGCACTGAGTTTCATTCCTACCACCTTAGGAAAAAAAGTCATTATTTTGAGGCTTAGAAGTCATTTCTGCAATTCCCATAGAAAATCAACGGCGTCTCTATTCAATTGTGTGGAGCGCATATCAGGTGGGTTTTCTCTGCCGGCTTAAGAGATACACGTGAAACTAAAGCCGATCCTGGGTGCCTAGGGTGCCTGTCATCCAATCCGCACTGAATTTCATTTCTAGCACATAGCCAAAAAATCGCCCCATTGACTTACATTGGAGTGCAGAAAAGGTCATTTTTTCTCGGTCCCTTTAAGAGGTAGGAGTTAAACAAGCTTAGGTCTGCGGTGCCCAGGGGGGACCCCATCCAGCCCGCACTGAGTTTCATTCCTACCACCTTAGGAAAAAAAGTCATTATTTTGAGGCTTAGAAGTCATTTCTGCAATTCCCATAGAAAATCAACGGCGTCTCTATTCAATTGTGTGGAGCGCATATCAGGTGGGTTTTCTCTGCCGGCTTAAGAGATACACGTGAAACTAAAGCCGATCCTGGGTGCCTAGGGTGCCTGTCATCCAATCCGCACTGAATTTCATTTCTAGCACATAGCCAAAAAATCGCCCCATTGACTTACATTGGAGTGCAGAAAAGGTCATTTTTTCTCGGTCCCTTTAAGAGGTAGGAGTTAAACAAGCTTAGGTCTGCGGTGCCCAGGGGGGACCCCATCCAGCCCGCACTGAGTTTCATTCCTACCACCTTAGGAAAAAAAGTCATTATTTTGAGGCTTAGAAGTCATTTCTGCAATTCCCATAGAAAATCAACGGCGTCTCTATTCAATTGTGTGGAGCGCATATCAGGTGGGTTTTCTCTGCCGGCTTAAGAGATACACGTGAAACTAAAGCCGATCCTGGGTGCCTAGGGTGCCTGTCATCCAATCCGCACTGAATTTCATTTCTAGCACATAGCCAAAAAATCGCCCCATTGACTTACATTGGAGTGCAGAAAAGGTCATTTTTTCTCGGTCCCTTTAAGAGGTAGGAGTTAAACAAGCTTAGGTCTGCGGTGCCCAGGGGGGACCCCATCCAGCCCGCACTGAGTTTCATTCCTACCACCTTAGGAAAAAAAGTCATTATTTTGAGGCTTAGACGTCATTTCTGCAATTCCCATAGAAAATCAACGGCGTCTCTATTCAATTGTGTGGAGCGCATATCAGGTGGGTTTTCTCTGCCGGCTTAAGAGATACACGTGAAACTAAAGCCGATCCTGGGTGCCTAGGGTGCCTGTCATCCAATCCGCACTGAATTTCATTTCTAGCACATAGCCAAAAAATCGCCCCATTGACTTACATTGGAGTGCAGAAAAGGTCATTTTTTCTCGGTCCCTTTAAGAGGTAGGAGTTAAACAAGCTTAGGTCTGCGGTGCCCAGGGGGGACCCCATCCAGCCCGCACTGAGTTTCATTCCTACCACCTTAGGAAAAAAAGTCATTATTTTGAGGCTTAGAAGTCATTTCTGCAATTCCCATAGAAAATCAACGGCGTCTCTATTCAATTGTGTGGAGCGCATATCAGGTGGGTTTTCTCTGCCGGCTTAAGAGATACACGTGAAACTAAAGCCGATCCTGGGTGCCTAGGGTGCCTGTCATCCAATCCGCACTGAATTTCATTTCTAGCACATAGCCAAAAAATCGCCCCATTGACTTACATTGGAGTGCAGAAAAGGTCATTTTTTCTCGGTCCCTTTAAGAGGTAGGAGTTAAACAAGCTTAGGTCTGCGGTGCCCAGGGGGGACCCCATCCAGCCCGCACTGAGTTTCATTCCTACCACCTTAGGAAAAAAAGTCATTATTTTGAGGCTTAGAAGTCATTTCTGCAATTCCCATAGAAAATCAACGGCGTCTCTATTCAATTGTGTGGAGCGCATATCAGGTGGGTTTTCTCTGCCGGCTTAAGAGATACACGTGAAACTAAAGCCGATCCTGGGTGCCTAGGGTGCCTGTCATCCAATCCGCACTGAATTTCATTTCTAGCACATAGCCAAAAAATCGCCCCATTGACTTACATTGGAGTGCAGAAAAGGTCATTTTTTCTCGGTCCCTTTAAGAGGTAGGAGTTAAACAAGCTTAGGTCTGCGGTGCCCAGGGGGGACCCCATCCAGCCCGCACTGAGTTTCATTCCTACCACCTTAGGAAAAAAAGTCATTATTTTGAGGCTTAGAAGTCATTTCTGCAATTCCCATAGAAAATCAACGGCGTCTCTATTCAATTGTGTGGAGCGCATATCAGGTGGGTTTTCTCTGCCGGCTTAAGAGATACACGTGAAACTAAAGCCGATCCTGGGTGCCTAGGGTGCCTGTCATCCAATCCGCACTGAATTTCATTTCTAGCACATAGCCAAAAAATCGCCCCATTGACTTACATTGGAGTGCAGAAAAGGTCATTTTTTCTCGGTCCCTTTAAGAGGTAGGAGTTAAACAAGCTTAGGTCTGCGGTGCCCAGGGGGGACCCCATCCAGCCCGCACTGAGTTTCATTCCTACCACCTTAGGAAAAAAAGTCATTATTTTGAGGCTTAGAAGTCATTTCTGCAATTCCCATAGAAAATCAACGGCGTCTCTATTCAATTGTGTGGAGCGCATATCAGGTGGGTTTTCTCTGCCGGCTTAAGAGATACACGTGAAACTAAAGCCGATCCTGGGTGCCTAGGGTGCCTGTCATCCAATCCGCACTGAATTTCATTTCTAGCACATAGCCAAAAAATCGCCCCATTGACTTACATTGGAGTGCAGAAAAGGTCATTTTTTCTCGGTCCCTTTAAGAGGTAGGAGTTAAACAAGCTTAGGTCTGCGGTGCCCAGGGGGGACCCCATCCAGCCCGCACTGAGTTTCATTCCTACCACCTTAGGAAAAAAAGTCATTATTTTGAGGCTTAGAAGTCATTTCTGCAATTCCCATAGAAAATCAACGGCGTCTCTATTCAATTGTGTGGAGCGCATATCAGGTGGGTTTTCTCTGCCGGCTTAAGAGATACACGTGAAACTAAAGCCGATCCTGGGTGCCTAGGGTGCCTGTCATCCAATCCGCACTGAATTTCATTTCTAGCACATAGCCAAAAAATCGCCCCATTGACTTACATTGGAGTGCAGAAAAGGTCATTTTTTCTCGGTCCCTTTAAGAGGTAGGAGTTAAACAAGCTTAGGTCTGCGGTGCCCAGGGGGGACCCCATCCAGCCCGCACTGAGTTTCATTCCTACCACCTTAGGAAAAAAAGTCATTATTTTGAGGCTTAGAAGTCATTTCTGCAATTCCCATAGAAAATCAACGGCGTCTCTATTCAATTGTGTGGAGCGCATATCAGGTGGGTTTTCTCTGCCGGCTTAAGAGATACACGTGAAACTAAAGCCGATCCTGGGTGCCTAGGGTGCCTGTCATCCAATCCGCACTGAATTTCATTTCTAGCACATAGCCAAAAAATCGCCCCATTGACTTACATTGGAGTGCAGAAAAGGTCATTTTTTCTCGGTCCCTTTAAGAGGTAGGAGTTAAACAAGCTTAGGTCTGCGGTGCCCAGGGGGGACCCCATCCAGCCCGCACTGAGTTTCATTCCTACCACCTTAGGAAAAAAAGTCATTATTTTGAGGCTTAGAAGTCATTTCTGCAATTCCCATAGAAAATCAACGGCGTCTCTATTCAATTGTGTGGAGCGCATATCAGGTGGGTTTTCTCTGCCGGCTTAAGAGATACACGTGAAACTAAAGCCGATCCTGGGTGCCTAGGGTGCCTGTCATCCAATCCGCACTGAATTTCATTTCTAGCACATAGCCAAAAAATCGCCCCATTGACTTACATTGGAGTGCAGAAAAGGTCATTTTTTCTCGGTCCCTTTAAGAGGTAGGAGTTAAACAAGCTTAGGTCTGCGGTGCCCAGGGGGGACCCCATCCAGCCCGCACTGAGTTTCATTCCTACCACCTTAGGAAAAAAAGTCATTATTTTGAGGCTTAGAAGTCATTTCTGCAATTCCCATAGAAAATCAACGGCGTCTCTATTCAATTGTGTGGAGCGCATATCAGGTGGGTTTTCTCTGCCGGCTTAAGAGATACACGTGAAACTAAAGCCGATCCTGGGTGCCTAGGGTGCCTGTCATCCAATCCGCACTGAATTTCATTTCTAGCACATAGCCAAAAAATCGCCCCATTGACTTACATTGGAGTGCAGAAAAGGTCATTTTTTCTCGGTCCCTTTAAGAGGTAGGAGTTAAACAAGCTTAGGTCTGCGGTGCCCAGGGGGGACCCCATCCAGCCCGCACTGAGTTTCATTCCTACCACCTTAGGAAAAAAAGTCATTATTTTGAGGCTTAGAAGTCATTTCTGCAATTCCCATAGAAAATCAACGGCGTCTCTATTCAATTGTGTGGAGCGCATATCAGGTGGGTTTTCTCTGCCGGCTTAAGAGATACACGTGAAACTAAAGCCGATCCTGGGTGCCTAGGGTGCCTGTCATCCAATCCGCACTGAATTTCATTTCTAGCACATAGCCAAAAAATCGCCCCATTGACTTACATTGGAGTGCAGAAAAGGTCATTTTTTCTCGGTCCCTTTAAGAGGTAGGAGTTAAACAAGCTTAGGTCTGCGGTGCCCAGGGGGGACCCCATCCAGCCCACACTGAGTTTCATTCCTACCACCTTAGGAAAAAAAGTCATTATTTTGAGGCTTAGAAGTCATTTCTGCAATTCCCATAGAAAATCAACGGCGTCTCTATTCAATTGTGTGGAGCGCATATCAGGTGGGTTTTCTCTGCCGGCTTAAGAGATACACGTGAAACTAAAGCCGATCCTGGGTGCCTAGGGTGCCTGTCATCCAATCCGCACTGAATTTCATTTCTAGCACATAGCCAAAAAATCGCCCCATTGACTTACATTGGAGTGCAGAAAAGGTCATTTTTTCTCGGTCCCTTTAAGAGGTAGGAGTTAAACAAGCTTAGGTCTGCGGTGCCCAGGGGGGACCCCATCCAGCCCGCACTGAGTTTCATTCCTACCACCTTAGGAAAAAAAGTCATTATTTTGAGGCTTAGAAGTCATTTCTGCAATTCCCATAGAAAATCAACGGCGTCTCTATTCAATTGTGTGGAGCGCATATCAGGTGGGTTTTCTCTGCCGGCTTAAGAGATACACGTGAAACTAAAGCCGATCCTGGGTGCCTAGGGTGCCTGTCATCCAATCCGCACTGAATTTCATTTCTAGCACATAGCCAAAAAATCGCCCCATTGACTTACATTGGAGTGCAGAAAAGGTCATTTTTTCTCGGTCCCTTTAAGAGGTAGGAGTTAAACAAGCTTAGGTCTGCGGTGCCCAGGGGGGACCCCATCCAGCCCGCACTGAGTTTCATTCCTACCACCTTAGGAAAAAAAGTCATTATTTTGAGGCTTAGAAGTCATTTCTGCAATTCCCATAGAAAATCAACGGCGTCTCTATTCAATTGTGTGGAGCGCATATCAGGTGGGTTTTCTCTGCCGGCTTAAGAGATACACGTGAAACTAAAGCCGATCCTGGGTGCCTAGGGTGCCTGTCATCCAATCCGCACTGAATTTCATTTCTAGCACATAGCCAAAAAATCGCCCCATTGACTTACATTGGAGTGCAGAAAAGGTCATTTTTTCTCGGTCCCTTTAAGAGGTAGGAGTTAAACAAGCTTAGGTCTGCGGTGCCCAGGGGGGACCCCATCCAGCCCGCACTGAGTTTCATTCCTACCACCTTAGGAAAAAAAGTCATTATTTTGAGGCTTAGAAGTCATTTCTGCAATTCCCATAGAAAATCAACGGCGTCTCTATTCAATTGTGTGGAGCGCATATCAGGTGGGTTTTCTCTGCCGGCTTAAGAGATACACGTGAAACTAAAGCCGATCCTGGGTGCCTAGGGTGCCTGTCATCCAATCCGCACTGAATTTCATTTCTAGCACATAGCCAAAAAATCGCCCCATTGACTTACATTGGAGTGCAGAAAAGGTCATTTTTTCTCGGTCCCTTTAAGAGGTAGGAGTTAAACAAGCTTAGGTCTGCGGTGCCCAGGGGGGACCCCATCCAGCCCACACTGAGTTTCATTCCTACCACCTTAGGAAAAAAAGTCATTATTTTGAGGCTTAGAAGTCATTTCTGCAATTCCCATAGAAAATCAACGGCGTCTCTATTCAATTGTGTGGAGCGCATATCAGGTGGGTTTTCTCTGCCGGCTTAAGAGATACACGTGAAACTAAAGCCGATCCTGGGTGCCTAGGGTGCCTGTCATCCAATCCGCACTGAATTTCATTTCTAGCACATAGCCAAAAAATCGCCCCATTGACTTACATTGGAGTGCAGAAAAGGTCATTTTTTCTCGGTCCCTTTAAGAGGTAGGAGTTAAACAAGCTTAGGTCTGCGGTGCCCAGGGGGGACCCCATCCAGCCCGCACTGAGTTTCATTCCTACCACCTTAGGAAAAAAAGTCATTATTTTGAGGCTTAGAAGTCATTTCTGCAATTCCCATAGAAAATCAACGGCGTCTCTATTCAATTGTGTGGAGCGCATATCAGGTGGGTTTTCTCTGCCGGCTTAAGAGATACACGTGAAACTAAAGCCGATCCTGGGTGCCTAGGGTGCCTGTCATCCAATCCGCACTGAATTTCATTTCTAGCACATAGCCAAAAAATCGCCCCATTGACTTACATTGGAGTGCAGAAAAGGTCATTTTTTCTCGGTCCCTTTAAGAGGTAGGAGTTAAACAAGCTTAGGTCTGCGGTGCCCAGGGGGGACCCCATCCAGCCCACACTGAGTTTCATTCCTACCACCTTAGGAAAAAAAGTCATTATTTTGAGGCTTAGAAGTCATTTCTGCAATTCCCATAGAAAATCAACGGCGTCTCTATTCAATTGTGTGGAGCGCATATCAGGTGGGTTTTCTCTGCCGGCTTAAGAGATACACGTGAAACTAAAGCCGATCCTGGGTGCCTAGGGTGCCTGTCATCCAATCCGCACTGAATTTCATTTCTAGCACATAGCCAAAAAATCGCCCCATTGACTTACATTGGAGTGCAGAAAAGGTCATTTTTTCTCGGTGCCTTTAAGAGGTAGGAGTTAAACAAGCTTAGGTCTGCGGTGCCCAGGGGGGACCCCATCCAGCCCGCACTGAGTTTCATTCCTACCACCTTAGGAAAAAAAGTCATTATTTTGAGGCTTAGAAGTCATTTCTGCAATTCCCATAGAAAATCAACGGCGTCTCTATTCAATTGTGTGGAGCGCATATCAGGTGGGTTTTCTCTGCCGGCTTAAGAGATACACGTGAAACTAAAGCCGATCCTGGGTGCCTAGGGTGCCTGTCATCCAATCCGCACTGAATTTCATTTCTAGCACATAGCCAAAAAATCGCCCCATTGACTTACATTGGAGTGCAGAAAAGGTCATTTTTTCTCGGTCCCTTTAAGAGGTAGGAGTTAAACAAGCTTAGGTCTGCGGTGCCCAGGGGGGACCCCATCCAGCCCGCACTGAGTTTCATTCCTACCACCTTAGGAAAAAAAGTCATTATTTTGAGGCTTAGAAGTCATTTCTGCAATTCCCATAGAAAATCAACGGCGTCTCTATTCAATTGTGTGGAGCGCATATCAGGTGGGTTTTCTCTGCCGGCTTAAGAGATACACGTGAAACTAAAGCCGATCCTGGGTGCCTAGGGTGCCTGTCATCCAATCCGCACTGAATTTCATTTCTAGCACATAGCCAAAAAATCGCCCCATTGACTTACATTGGAGTGCAGAAAAGGTCATTTTTTCTCGGTCCCTTTAAGAGGTAGGAGTTAAACAAGCTTAGGTCTGCGGTGCCCAGGGGGGACCCCATCCAGCCCGCACTGAGTTTCATTCCTACCACCTTAGGAAAAAAAGTCATTATTTTGAGGCTTAGAAGTCATTTCTGCAATTCCCATAGAAAATCAACGGCGTCTCTATTCAATTGTGTGGAGCGCATATCAGGTGGGTTTTCTCTGCCGGCTTAAGAGATACACGTGAAACTAAAGCCGATCCTGGGTGCCTAGGGTGCCTGTCATCCAATCCGCACTGAATTTCATTTCTAGCACATAGCCAAAAAATCGCCCCATTGACTTACATTGGAGTGCAGAAAAGGTCATTTTTTCTCGGTCCCTTTAAGAGGTAGGAGTTAAACAAGCTTAGGTCTGCGGTGCCCAGGGGGGACCCCATCCAGCCCGCACTGAGTTTCATTCCTACCACCTTAGGAAAAAAAGTCATTATTTTGAGGCTTAGAAGTCATTTCTGCAATTCCCATAGAAAATCAACGGCGTCTCTATTCAATTGTGTGGAGCGCATATCAGGTGGGTTTTCTCTGCCGGCTTAAGAGATACACGTGAAACTAAAGCCGATCCTGGGTGCCTAGGGTGCCTGTCATCCAATCCGCACTGAATTTCATTTCTAGCACATAGCCAAAAAATCGCCCCATTGACTTACATTGGAGTGCAGAAAAGGTCATTTTTTCTCGGTCCCTTTAAGAGGTAGGAGTTAAACAAGCTTAGGTCTGCGGTGCCCAGGGGGGACCCCATCCAGCCCGCACTGAGTTTCATTCCTACCACCTTAGGAAAAAAAGTCATTATTTTGAGGCTTAGAAGTCATTTCTGCAATTCCCATAGAAAATCAACGGCGTCTCTATTCAATTGTGTGGAGCGCATATCAGGTGGGTTTTCTCTGCCGGCTTAAGAGATACACGTGAAACTAAAGCCGATCCTGGGTGCCTAGGGTGCCTGTCATCCAATCCGCACTGAATTTCATTTCTAGCACATAGCCAAAAAATCGCCCCATTGACTTACATTGGAGTGCAGAAAAGGTCATTTTTTCTCGGTCCCTTTAAGAGGTAGGAGTTAAACAAGCTTAGGTCTGCGGTGCCCAGGGGGGACCCCATCCAGCCCGCACTGAGTTTCATTCCTACCACCTTAGGAAAAAAAGTCATTATTTTGAGGCTTAGAAGTCATTTCTGCAATTCCCATAGAAAATCAACGGCGTCTCTATTCAATTGTGTGGAGCGCATATCAGGTGGATTTTCTCTGCCGGCTTAAGAGATACACGTGAAACTAAAGCCGATCCTGGGTGCCTAGGGTGCCTGTCATCCAATCCGCACTGAATTTCATTTCTAGCACATAGCCAAAAAATCGCCCCATTGACTTACATTGGAGTGCAGAAAAGGTCATTTTTTCTCGGTCCCTTTAAGAGGTAGGAGTTAAACAAGCTTAGGTCTGCGGTGCCCAGGGGGGACCCCATCCAGCCCACACTGAGTTTCATTCCTACCACCTTAGGAAAAAAAGTCATTATTTTGAGGCTTAGAAGTCATTTCTGCAATTCCCATAGAAAATCAACGGCGTCTCTATTCAATTGTGTGGAGCGCATATCAGGTGGGTTTTCTCTGCCGGCTTAAGAGATACACGTGAAACTAAAGCCGATCCTGGGTGCCTAGGGTGCCTGTCATCCAATCCGCACTGAATTTCATTTCTAGCACATAGCCAAAAAATCGCCCCATTGACTTACATTGGAGTGCAGAAAAGGTCATTTTTTCTCGGTCCCTTTAAGAGGTAGGAGTTAAACAAGCTTAGGTCTGCGGTGCCCAGGGGGGACCCCATCCAGCCCGCACTGAGTTTCATTCCTACCACCTTAGGAAAAAAAGTCATTATTTTGAGGCTTAGAAGTCATTTCTGCAATTCCCATAGAAAATCAACGGCGTCTCTATTCAATTGTGTGGAGCGCATATCAGGTGGGTTTTCTCTGCCGGCTTAAGAGATACACGTGAAACTAAAGCCGATCATGGGTGCCTAGGGTGCCTGTCATCCAATCCGCACTGAATTTCATTTCTAGCACATAGCCAAAAAATCGCCCCATTGACTTACATTGGAGTGCAGAAAAGGTCATTTTTTCTCGGTCCCTTTAAGAGGTAGGAGTTAAACAAGCTTAGGTCTGCGGTGCCCAGGGGGGACCCCATCCAGCCCGCACTGAGTTTCATTCCTACCACCTTAGGAAAAAAAGTCATTATTTTGAGGCTTAGAAGTCATTTCTGCAATTCCCATAGAAAATCAACGGCGTCTCTATTCAATTGTGTGGAGCGCATATCAGGTGGGTTTTCTCTTCCGGCTTAAGAGATACACGTGAAACTAAAGCCGATCCTGGGTGCCTAGGGTGCCTGTCATCCAATCCGCACTGAATTTCATTTCTAGCACATAGCCAAAAAATCGCCCCATTGACTTACATTGGAGTGCAGAAAAGGTCATTTTTTCTCGGTCCCTTTAAGAGGTAGGAGTTAAACAAGCTTAGGTCTGCGGTGCCCAGGGGGGACCCCATCCAGCCCGCACTGAGTTTCATTCCTACCACCTTAGGAAAAAAAGTCATTATTTTGAGGCTTAGAAGTCATTTCTGCAATTCCCATAGAAAATCAACGGCGTCTCTATTCAATTGTGTGGAGCGCATATCAGGTGGGTTTTCTCTGCCGGCTTAAGAGATACACGTGAAACTAAAGCCGATCCTGGGTGCCTAGGGTGCCTGTCATCCAATCCGCACTGCATTTCATTTCTAGCACATAGCCAAAAAATCGCCCCATTGACTTACATTGGAGTGCAGAAAAGGTCATTTTTTCTCGGTCCCTTTAAGAGGTAGGAGTTAAACAAGCTTAGGTCTGCGGTGCCCAGGGGGGACCCCATCCAGCCCGCACTGAGTTTCATTCCTACCACCTTAGGAAAAAAAGTCATTATTTTGAGGCTTAGAAGTCATTTCTGCAATTCCCATAGAAAATCAACGGCGTCTCTATTCAATTGCGTGGAGCGCATATCAGGTGGGTTTTCTCTGCCGGCTTAAGAGATACACGTGAAACTAAAGCCGATCCTGGGTGCCTAGGGTGCCTGTCATCCAATCCGCACTGAATTTCATTTCTAGCACATAGCCAAAAAATCGCCCCATTGACTTACATTGGAGTGCAGAAAAGGTCATTTTTTCTCGGTCCCTTTAAGAGGTAGGAGTTAAACAAGCTTAGGTCTGCGGTGCCCAGGGGGGACCCCATCCAGCCCACACTGAGTTTCATTCCTACCACCTTAGGAAAAAAAGTCATTATTTTGAGGCTTAGAAGTCATTTCTGCAATTCCCATAGAAAATCAACGGCGTCTCTATTCAATTGTGTGGAGCGCATATCAGGTGGATTTTCTCTGCCGGCTTAAGAGATACACGTGAAACTAAAGCCGATCCTGGGTGCCTAGGGTGCCTGTCATCCAATCCGCACTGAATTTCATTTCTAGCACATAGCCAAAAAATCGCCCCATTGACTTACATTGGAGTGCAGAAAATGTCATTTTTTCTCGGTCCCTTTAAGAGGTAGGAGTTAAACAAGCTTAGGTCTGCGGTGCCCAGGGGGACCCCATCCAGCCCGCACTGAGTTTCATTCCTACCACCTTAGGAAAAAAAGTCATTATTTTGAGGCTTAGAAGTCATTTCTGCAATTCCCATAGAAAATCAACGGCGTCTCTATTCAATTGTGTGGAGCGCATATCAGGTGGGTTTTCTCTGCCGGCTTAAGAGATACACGTGAAACTAAAGCCGATCCTGGGTGCCTAGGGTGCCTGTCATCCAATCCGCACTGAATTTCATTTCTAGCACATAGCCAAAAAATCGCCCCATTGACTTACATTGGAGTGCAGAAAAGGTCATTTTTTCTCGGTCCCTTTAAGAGGTAGGAGTTAAACAAGCTTAGGTCTGCGGTGCCCAGGGGGGACCCCATCCAGCCCGCACTGAGTTTCATTCCTACCACCTTAGGAAAAAAAGTCATTATTTTGAGGCTTAGAAGTCATTTCTGCAATTCCCATAGAAAATCAACGGCGTCTCTATTCAATTGTGTGGAGCGCATATCAGGTGGGTTTTCTCTGCCGGCTTAAGAGATACACGTGAAACTAAAGCCGATCCTGGGTGCCTAGGGTGCCTGTCATCCAATCCGCACTGAATTTCATTTCTAGCACATAGCCAAAAAATCGCCCCATTGACTTACATTGGAGTGCAGAAAAGGTCATTTTTTCTCGGTCCCTTTAAGAGGTAGGAGTTAAACAAGCTTAGGTCTGCGGTGCCCAGGGGGGACCCCATCCAGCCCGCACTGAGTTTCATTCCTACCACCTTAGGAAAAAAAGTCATTATTTTGAGGCTTAGAAGTCATTTCTGCAATTCCCATAGAAAATCAACGGCGTCTCTATTCAATTGTGTGGAGAGCATATCAGGTGGGTTTTCTCTGCCGGCTTAAGAGATACACGTGAAACTAAAGCCGATCCTGGGTGCCTAGGGTGCCTGTCATCCAATCCGCACTGAATTTCATTTCTAGCACATAGCCAAAAAATCGCCCCATTGACTTACATTGGAGTGCAGAAAAGGTCATTTTTTCTCGGTCCCTTTAAGAGGTAGGAGTTAAACAAGCTTAGGTCTGCGGTGCCCAGGGGGGACCCCATCCAGCCCGCACTGAGTTTCATTCCTACCACCTTAGGAAAAAAAGTCATTATTTTGAGGCTTAGAAGTCATTTCTGCAATTCCCATAGAAAATCAACGGCGTCTCTATTCAATTGTGTGGAGCGCATATCAGGTGGGTTTTCTCTGCCGGCTTAAGAGATACACGTGAAACTAAAGCCGATCCTGGGTGCCTAGGGTGCCTGTCATCCAATCCGCACTGAATTTCATTTCTAGCACATAGCCAAAAAATCGCCCCATTGACTTACATTGGAGTGCAGAAAAGGTCATTTTTTCTCGGTCCCTTTAAGAGGTAGGAGTTAAACAAGCTTAGGTCTGCGGTGCCCAGGGGGGACCCCATCCAGCCCGCACTGAGTTTCATTCCTACCACCTTAGGAAAAAAAGTCATTATTTTGAGGCTTAGAAGTCATTTCTGCAATTCCCATAGAAAATCAACGGCGTCTCTATTCAATTGTGTGGAGCGCATATCAGGTGGGTTTTCTCTGCCGGCTTAAGAGATACACGTGAAACTAAAGCCGATCCTGGGTGCCTAGGGTGCCTGTCATCCAATCCGCACTGAATTTCATTTCTAGCACATAGCCAAAAAATCGCCCCATTGACTTACATTGGAGTGCAGAAAAGGTCATTTTTTATCGGTCCCTTTAAGAGGTAGGAGTTAAACAAGCTTAGGTCTGCGGTGCCCAGGGGGGACCCCATCCAGCCCGCACTGAGTTTCATTCCTACCACCTTAGGAAAAAAAGTCATTATTTTGAGGCTTAGAAGTCATTTCTGCAATTCCCATAGAAAATCTAGGCGTCTCTATTCAATTGTGTGGTGCGCATATCAGGTGGGTTTTCTCTGCCGGCTTAAGAGATACACGTGAAACTAAAGCCGATCCTGGGTGCCTAGGGTGCCTGTCATCCAATCCGCACTGCATTTCATTTCTAGCACATAGCCAAAAAATCGCCCCATTGACTTACATTGGAGTGCAGAAAAGGTCATTTTTTCTCGGTCCCTTTAAGAGGTAGGAGTTAAACAAGCTTAGGTCTGCGGTGCCCAGGGGGACCCCATCCAGCCCGCACTGAGTTTCATTCCTACCACCTTAGGAAAAAAAGTCATTATTTTGAGGCTTAGAAGTCATTTCTGCAATTCCCATAGAAAATCAACGGCGTCTCTATTCAATTGTGTGGAGCGCATATCAGGTGGGTTTTCTCTGCCGGCTTAAGAGATACACGTGAAACTAAAGCCGATCCTGGGTGCCTAGGGTGCCTGTCATCCAATCCGCACTGAATTTCATTTCTAGCACATAGCCAAAAAATCGCCCCATTGACTTACATTGGAGTGCAGAAAAGGTCATTTTTTCTCGGTCCCTTTAAGAGGTAGGAGTTAAACAAGCTTAGGTCTGCGGTGCCCAGGGGGGACCCCATCCAGCCCACTGAGTTTCATTCCTACCACCTTAGGAAAAAAGTCATTATTTTGAGGCTTAGAAGTCATTTCTGCAATTCCCATAGAAAATCAATGGCGTCTCTATTCAATTGTGTGGAGCGCATATCAGGTGGATTTTCTCTGCCTCTTAAGAGATACACGTGAAACTAAAGCCGATCCTGGGTGCCTAGGGTGCCTGTCATCCAATCCGCACTGAATTTCATTTCTAGCACATAGCCAAAAAATCGCCCCATTGACTTACATTGGAGTGCAGAAAAGGTCATTTTTTCTCGGTCCCTTTAAGAGGTAGGAGTTAAACAAGCTTAGGTCTGCGGTGCCCAGGGGGGACCCCATCCAGCCCGCACTGAGTTTCATTCCTACCACCTTAGGAAAAAAAGTCATTATTTTGAGGCTTAGAAGTCATTTCTGCAATTCCCATAGAAAATCAACGGCGTCTCTAATTCAATTGTGTGGAGCGCATATCAGGTGGGTTTTCTCTGCCGGCTTAAGAGATACACGTGAAACTAAAGCCGATCCTGGGTGCCTAGGGTGCCTGTCATCCAATCCGCACTGAATTTCATTTCTAGCACATAGCCAAAAATCGCCCCATTGACTTACATTGGAGTGCAGAAAAGGTCATTTTTTCTCGGTCCCTTTAAGAGGTAGGAGTTAAACAAGCTTAGGTCTGCGGTGCCCAGGGGGGACCCCATCCAGCCCACACTGAGTTTCATTCCTACCACCTTAGGAAAAAAAGTCATTATTTTGAGGCTTAGAAGTCATTTCTGCAATTCCCATAGAAAATCAATGGCGTCTCTATTCAATTGTGTGGAGCGCATATCAGGTGGATTTTCTCTGCCGGCTTAAGAGATACACGTGAAACTAAAGCCGATCCTGGGTGCCTAGGGTGCCTGTCATCCAATCCGCACTGAATTTCATTTCTAGCACATAGCCAAAAAATCGCCCCATTGACTTACATTGGAGTGCAGAAAAGGTCATTTTTTCTCGGTCCCTTTAAGAGGTAGGAGTTAAACAAGCTTAGTCTGCGGTGCCCAGGGGGGACCCCATCCAGCCCGCACTGAGTTTCATTCCTACCACCTTAGGAAAAAAAGTCATTATTTTGAGGCTTAGAAGTCATTTCTGCAATTCCCATAGAAAATCAACGGCGTCTCTATTCAATTGTGTGGAGCGCATATCAGGTGGGTTTTCTCTGCCGGCTTAAGAGATACACGTGAAACTAAAGCCGATCCTGGGTGCCTAGGGTGCCTGTCATCCATTCGCACTGATTTCATTCTAGCACATAGCCAAAAA